>CAAKHC010014113.1:0-11992 GCA_901007825.1 Macroramphosus scolopax | reverse complement strand
GGAAATACATCTGAATATATATGAATTCTGAACACAATAAGAATGATATCATCATGTCCTGAAAGAGTTGAACCTTCTGATATTTCAATGGTTACTGTAAGGTGAAGTAAAGGTTAAGGTAAAGAAGGAGGAGGCAAAGACGGAGGAGGCAAAGACGGAGGAGGCAAAGCAGGAGGAGGCAAAGACGGAGGGGGCAAAGACGGAGGGGGCAAAGACGGCCACTGGCCATGCAGTCAAACAGGGACATGCTCAGTGGAGCCGTGTCGTGAGATACGCTCGGATAATGAGTCAAATACAGAGCAGCTATTTTGCTGATGTCGCAGTAGGGAGGCCACATAATTTGGGTTTGACAGTCTTTTGTTGTCAGTGAAACAGGACATCTGATCAGATGAAGGGGCCAATCGTCGCCCTGCAGAAATACAGAAAGAGTTCAGATCGATACAGAACTGGGATCACGTAGCCGCTCTCTCCAGCTGTCAGTGTCTGCCTCCACAATTCTGTTGGACTCCATCTTTGTCTTTGTTTCTTGTTCTGCTAGATGCACACAAACAAACAACTAAATGCCTTTTTGACAAAGGATAAATAAAGACAATCCAGCGATGTGTCCTGCAGTCAGTCTGATGTGAATTATGGCGTCTGTAATAAAAGAATAAATGATACTGAGTACAAATCTGCTTCATGATTTAGTTTTTCCAGCATTATTTAGATTGATTATTGGAATTCAAGCAAAACCAAATCTAAGACGGGAGTCCAGACTAACTGGTGGAAGTTTATCCCAGCTGCTGTAACGACGGCACGTTGTTCCGATGCATCGTCTGGCTCCGTCTGCCCGTGCATGTCTTCATTTTGGTAACTGGATCCAAAACTTCCCTGCAGGAGATCAGCTGGGATGACTGCAGCTCATCTAGCCTGCTTTCTTGAATTACGGCCACTTATACAGCAGGTCACCCCACTCTGTGACTTGTTCAACCCAGCTGACCTGCTGTCTGAAGGCAGCGCAGGGAAGATGGGACCAGGGTCAGGGGTCACATTCACCATGACAGAGTGCACCATCAAAGATGAAAGGCCGGCTTCCCACAGACCCACTGCTGCGGACATGACATGATGTAAGACTGTTGTCCAACACAGGACTTTAAACTTGTCATCGTTGCTGGCGACTGTGATGCAGGTGAAGGTGATGTGGTGAAATACAGCTCGACAGTCTTTGCAACTATTAACTAGGAACTAGTTCCTCTAACAATCTTTTCATTGAAGTTGCTCTTTGTTCTCCAGATAACATCCCACATCCATAGCTGGACAAGGCTGAGTGCAGCACCTCCAACCTGGCAACCCGTCACACTCAGTACTTGACAGTCAGCACGTATGTTTAAACCAATTAGCATTTTAAACAAACTCTTACATAAGCAATTAGGTTGGACAATCCAGTTACACGCTTTACTGGACAGAACCGAAGCGCAGCCAGTCACATCTTTCTGTGCTCCTCCATGAGAAACAATCTGGGTTCCCTTCATGTCCAGCATCAACAGGGGAACATACATACATGATCCCTGTCGTTTTACTATGATAGAACCTTTGGCAGCGGATGTGTCTGCAAACCATGTTACATATCAACATGTCTTCATTCATCTATCAAAGTTAAAACATTGTATGTGTCTTTGCAGAAATGTACAATCATCCCCCAGACACCAGCTGTTCAGCCTGTATTTCTTTACATTGTGGTGAATCAATACCATGAACATCTCCTAACTCCTATCAGTTCCTGTCGGCACTGGAACAAGATAGAACGTCATAAAGAGCTTCTTTATTTCTCCTGCTGTCACTGAACGTACCTCAAGTCAATTTATTTATGTAGCTCAAAAGTACAGATAACATTGCCTCGATTTACAGTCTGGAGAGTGTGAGACAGCGTCTGTGCTGGTTCGACACACCGAGGAGTGTTTCACTGCACAGAAAGCAGCAACGGATTGTAACCACCACTAGCCGGCAGCACAGGCCCCCAAACACTGGTGCACGACGGCACTCAGAGCTCCACGCAGAGCAAGTGAAAGGTTCCCTGCCGACTGGCCGGTACTGGGAGGACACATTACAGATTCAGGAAAATATACTCAACGTTTCATGCTGAATGTTGATTATTAAACAGGCTGTATCATCTGTTTCAACACAGGAAATCGTCTGTTAATGTCGTTGCCAATTGGACCACTTTGACCTTGAAACTTGAAGGATACACTGATCTAAGTGTACCTAATAAATTGATGGATGGATGTGGTATCTGAAGGGATCTGGTGCATCTGCAGACTGTCCAGTAACACATCGGTCTTTGTATCCAAATTGTGTATTTGTTTAGGTGTTATTAAATGTTTATTTGAGTGTAGCGGTCCTGCAGAGCGACCGGCCCACTGGGACTCCTCCTGCTGCTCTTAAAGCATTAACGTGTGGGATTTAAAAATATTCAACTTCGGTCGCTAGTTGTTTAATCAAATAATCCAAAAAGATGTGCTAAACATAGAGACCTGTCCGATTATCCACTGACAAGCACCTATGCCGGCCCAGCCTTCCGTCAGCCTTCTTTGGGGACTCGTATCAGGCTTCTACGTGAGCATTTGCATGTCGCAGTGGCAGCATGTCTGCAGACGGCAGCGGGCCAAGTCGTCAGCTGACTGCTGGCAGCCGTGAGTAGGTCAGAACTGAGAGCCACCTGCCTCGGAGCTGCTCAGAGCAACTGTGGAGCAGAAAGGGGTTTCTTCAAAGGCAGTACTGTGACTAATGTTGTGTAGACAAGTGTAGTGTAGACCTTTGTGTTAAAATGCTTCTTTCAATTTCAAGTTGTTGCAGCTTTACAATCATAATTTGCTTGTTGTATCCTTTCAAATTATGTTTGATTATTTTAGGTTCCAGGACTGTGATGTGACTCTGTGCAGGAGGTTCTGCTGCCCTGACGCTGCCGGTCCAGGCGGTGCCAGGCGAGTATTCAGCAGTGTGCTGAGGGACAATTTCACAACTACCTTGTCACATATGTTGTTATTTGATAGTCATGGACGGCATCTCATGTTGCAGAAAGGGAGCCGGGGTTATTTGGGTTCAGAACCTCAGGATGGCCTCTCTGTTCCTTTGAAGTTCAATTGGTTTTGTTGACTTCATTAGAATGTGACGCTCCTTCGAGGCTCTCAGACGCAACTGAGGTCCAGAATCATTCGACTTATCTTGATGTAATTGCTTACAAAGTTTTCATCACACACGGCGCAGCATACAGAACGTTGCCTTTCTGATCACGCGTCATTTCACCTTATTAATATTTTTACTGCCTGAATTTAAGATTTTTCAGTATTTTATGCTGAGATATTTGGATTGGAACTTTTTATATCATCATAGGTCATTATTTATTTGCAAATCACTCATTTGCATGTGCTACAACATCACACGTAACCTGCCACCGGTTGTTACTCTCTGAATGTGTTTGACATTAAATGTAACTACTTTATTAAAACATTCTACTATATCAGACGTCTTCATATGACTGCCGGTATTTTCCCTTTGTTGGTTCTTTCTTTATCACTTCACAACCCTTCATGTTCCTTTACCTTATTTACACTAAATGTTAATGAAGTTTACAAAGAAATGAAGATAAATATTCTATTATTATCATTATCAAAGGCAAAATGAACAGTAAAGGACGAGAGCCTGCTGGCGGTGTGAAGACGTACAGCCGTCATGCACTGCTCGTGCAGGCAGATGGAACCTGGGACATGCTGCCAGCCCCGGTTGTAACCTGGTCCGGCTGCTGTGGGACATGCAGCTGAGTCACAGATGAATACAGACATATTATGGAGAAAGAAAATGAGACAGCTGCCCCACAATATTCAGCCCACTGTGACAACTAAAGATTTCTCAAAATGGCTTCAACGGAAAGAAGTCACACACGGATGACACCGATTTTCTTTGGGCAAAACAGACAGTGACAAATATCAGTCACTTGAAATTAAATCCGCACTACTCATCTTCCATGGTGGCACATACAGTATGTATCTGATGTCAGATGACGTACTCAAAGACCGTCCATTACCAAACCATGTTGACCCAACATTCAGCTTTAAATCTTGAGGTGTGTTTGTTCTGAGGATGTAGTGATATGATTTCTTAGTTTCTATGTAGCAGAGACAAAGTTACGAGCATGAGCGTGTCCTCTATATCTGAGTTCTCCAGGAAGTATGTAGTGATTTGAAGGTAAGCAGGGTTCCGTCCACTATGTTAAGCTTTCTTTTGCAGCGTGGCTCAAGGCGATGTTGCTCTACCTCGGTCCAGACTGATATACCTCCACCACTATTGGATAGTTTGCCATCTTATATAGAAATTCCTGATGACCAGAGGATGAGGTGTTCCGTCCTATGTGATCTACTTACTTTTCCTCTAGCATAACATGACAATGTTCGATTCCTGTCATCAAAACTAGCTAACTTCAACCAATACTGAGACACCAGCATTGTTGATTGAAGGATATGTTTTTGATACCGCTATAAGAATGGTAACTTAAAGTAGAAAGGACAGCATCCAACATGCAGGTATGATCTAGGCCAACTAGGCAGGTAAGAGTTGGGTTTCCAGCAGTCAGGGCTCTGAGAGCATTCTTCGGCTTGTTTGACCACAGATCAAAGACTTCTGAAGCGAGGTGTCACATGATTCTTACTGAAATCTCTCCAGTGTGGCAGAGTTTAAACATGGCTAATAATTCAACACTTGACCTGGTGTGGGAAAACACAAGTCTTACGTAAGTCATGTTAGAACTCAGTGGGAGAAGGTGTTCCCTCTGTCCTTTCAAGAGGCACTCTACCCTTCCTCTAACCATCTGGCTTCCATCTACTGTGAGACTTATGTTTCAAATAATCCATTGACAAACCCGTGCAATATATCTCCTATGTTTGTTGATAGTGAAGAGTTTTATGGGTTTTTTTCTGGGGGCTTACATGCTGTGAAGACGATGGTGGGGGAAGAGCTTTGCGGGTAATTGAAAGTAATTTTTAATAAAACATAAAAACTATGCATTTACATATTTGTAGGCCATTTTCCTTTACATGGTGTATTAAACATGCAGGTTGTAGATTCTAAAGAGTGAAACAAACACATGCTCACTGATGAAGTAAGCAGAATTGTAACCAAAATCTTCGAGAAAGCCCAGTTATCAGACTGCTAATAATTAAATTATGGACCAGATGCTCAGAAGACTATAGATTCATTAGGAGAGAGAAGGTCAGCACCATCGAAATGAATTCACACAGGAACACGATCCAAAGTTTACAAGGTAAGAGAATGATTAATATTCATTTTATATATTTTCTCGATTCTCCACCAGTAATTTATTTTATAACAATATAAAGAACATTAATGAACACAATCACACAATGAAACAATGCAGTGGAACGATATGAAAATAAAATAATGAAATCCTGTGTTTATCAACAGGTAAACCCAATCTGATTATGCAGGTCTGGTTCTGCTCACAGCTAAATATTGAGTTATTTTATCTTAAGCAATTCATAAATAAGAAATAATTAGATAAAATAATAAGATAAAATAACTCAAGACTATATCTCTATTTATATATTTATGGGACTATATCTCCCTTTGTATATTTATTCTTATTTATAGGACTATATCTCTTTTTGTATATTTATTCTAACATGTGTTTAATATCTATGTATCATTTTATGTATTTATAACCAGACTCTTAATTTGAAACAACTCTTATCGCTCTATCATGAAATAAATTCATCAAAAAAAAAATATATTCTCATGGACCCAAAATCAGTTGAATAGGAAAACTAAACAATAAAATAAAATAGGAATTCAATCAATCAGTCGTTATGTAGCTCCAGGTCCTCTTCTTGTTGAACCAGCTCAGTCCAATCCATTTGATGAATGAAGGAAAAATATACATGATCCACGTAGTGTACTTCTCTCTTCCAGGGGAGATTCAGTCGTTGGAATTGGCTCGCCAGACTGCATCCACACACTCAACCTCGGATGACGGTGGGCGCGCAGGATGCAGACCAAATATGGATCACGGATTCCAGCTCAACTTTACTCCAACACAAAAAACCCGGCCTGATGACAAAGCCAAAACAAGTAATTAAAACATTACTGATAATAACGGTGTTCTCCAAAAGGCACTATTTGAACAAAATAAAACAGAGAACTAAACCAAACTCATTGACTCTTGTTTCTTTCATAAAAACATCGCTCGTATGCTGAACGTCAGCCTTATGCTAACTACTGGCTAGTGGCTGGCGTTAGCTATTAGCGCTGTATGCTAGCGTGTGTTGCTACTACTGGCTAACAGAACAATCTCATAGCGTATGTCACTTTAATCACCGTAGCTTTTCAAATACACATCTACAAAACAAATCCCATTTTCGAAATAAAACTCACCAGGGTAGATTATCCAAATTATAGCAGCAAGAGAAACGATGGAAAGTCTGACACAATGGGTACCGTGCTGGGGGCTGCAGAGCACCGCTGTCAATCACACACTTGTCTCATTCTAATCGGTGCGTCTCCTTGGTTACTGCTTCCTGATTGGCCGCTAATTCCAAACATCCAGCTTTCCCATTGGTCACATCTCCCACATATGAAATACTAACACAAATCACAATTTGAATCCCTGTTTTAATCTGTATTTGTTAAATTATTGTTGACTGGTCCTTAGAAATATACAATAGGTTAGAATGAATTTATTTAAGAATGTATTACCCTATTCATCATGCCTGTTTATTAGGTTTTATGTGTATATCTAATAAACTGTAGGCGTATTTACTAAGCTCTATACGTCTGGGTTACACAATGTCCTAAAGTAATCCTTCAAAGGTAGTTGGTGACCGTATTGTGGGCCATACGAAATAAATGACATTGTATAAACAAGACTTATATTAAAGGAATTTGAGAATGGGTACGGTCGTTTCATCAGTCTAGTTCAAATAATCAGTTCAGGACAGGACTGGAACTGAAATATCACTCAATATTTCTTGAACAATTCTTAATTTATAGACCAGCATAGTTGATAGAGACACAGGATATCCCACAGGAAACAAATACAAGATGTCAGTAAAATAAATAATATTCCTGTCATCAAAGTACTGAGTGAAGTTGAAAATAATTAACCAATACCAGTATATATACAGTATATCAGTCAGTATTACTCCTTTCTGTAAAGCGTACTTACTTACTTATCAATTTTACTTATTACTTGTTGTAATTTTTTGGTAAATGCTCTTTAATGTGAGCACAGCAGCAAGGAGTGTTGTAAAAATGTAAATGTCGTTGGACGAATAAAGGCTTTCTAATTCTGATTCTAATTCTAATTCTAATTCTAATTCTAATTCTAATTCTAATTCTAATTCTAATTCTAATTCTAATTCTAATTCTAATTCTAATTCTAATTCTAATTCTAATTCTAATTCTAATTCTCTGGTCCTCTTGCAACCAGCAGTAAATCAGACAAACATGAAACTTTGCCCACATCAATGTTGTATAGAGAGCTGTGGCAATGTCACCCTAGAGGAGAGCCATTTGAAACGCTGGCTACACGAAGGTTAGATGACACAATACAGAACAGGGACAAGAATAACTGAGCTCAATAAACAATACTTTAAAATAGCTCATTAAAAAGCAGCTGATATGAATGACTGATGGGAAATATCTCTCATGTGCTGTCATCTGATTCACACCTTTCTCTGGCTTCCTTCCTTCCACAGTGCCCAAACAGCATGTGACCATCTGCACCAAAACACACAGGGGGGGTTGCTTGTTCCAGTTGGTGGGGTTTAGCGAAGAAAGACACTGTAATTCGGTCTCCAACTCCCGGTTGAGTTTTTCAGTCCTTCCACAAACTGCAGCCCCTGGTCAGACAGGAAGTCCATAATGTTTCCTTCACAGAGGAAAATTTAGGCAGTCGAATTAAAAGGACAACCTTGGAGAATCAGTCAACCACACTGAGAACGGTTAGTTACCTTCAGAAGTAGAGTGAAATCAAGGGAGATGTCTGAACAGGGACGATGTGGCAAAGGCCAAGTAACGGGGGAGTGGAACTTCTCCAGGAAATTCCCCCTCTGAAACAGGGGGTTCGGAAGATACCATGGTCTGAGCAGAGTTAATAGGGGAAGAGGCAAAATAGAACGTTGCGACTTCCGACTCATTTCGCCAGATCGGGTCACATATATAGTAGGAGGGGAACACTGCCTGAAAACTGCCTGTGTTGGTGGAGCCAGTGGGAAGACTCACTGGTTCTCTTTCTCTCTTTTGTCTCTTATCAATCTTGAGTGCAGACCATTAAGGGGGTCGAGTTCAGTGGGCAGGAAAAGGGGGTCTAAATGATCCTTTAATGCATCAGCTAATGCTTCAGACTTTTCTAGTGGACTGATTCTCTCTCAGCCCCCAAGAGGTGGAATTCAATGGTGTCAACTCGCAGGCAAAAAATCCCAACATGCACCAAGAAAGCTGATTAATGCTGGAACTCACACTACGGCCAAGAGGATCTGGCTCAGACGGAAGTGAAGACAGAGACTTATTACTATCAGGGAAGTGATTTGACCCATTGAGTAGGGCCGGTAATCAAATCTCAAAGATCCTCAACCCCACGACTGATCAACTCAGGTTAATCAGTTCTGTGGGAATTCCTCTCAGTGAAACCCCTAAAGGACAGTTCACTAGGGCCGGTCTCCAAACCTCGGCCTCTCCCCCAGATCCTCAAGTGAGGTCTGGTGAACACCTTCAAGTCATTCTGGGAAGTTCTTTGCCACAGTGGTGGATTAGAACAGGTAACGATCTCATTGTCCACCAGCGATATCATGGACCCGAATCTCATCTGGGACTTCCACCACCACCATCTGGACCGTTCCTGGAGGGTGTGGGTGCTCTGAAAACCTGCTCCACCACCTTTGTGAAGTTCTTCTGTTTTTATCATGATGAATATCTGTTTCATTTTGGAGTTGACTTCCATCTCCTCTCTTGTCAGATTTACTTCCCCGGCACTAACATGATCCACCTGTTGTTAATCATCCTGTTCTCTGTGTATTTAGTCTGTGTGCTTCCTTTGTTATGTTCTAGTTCGCCTTAGGACCTTTTGTCTAGTGTTACTTTTCTTTGCTGTGTTAGACTGTTTGGTGTTTTTTCTTCCTCTGCCTGAATCATGGATCACATATTTTGCCCTTTCTCCCATAGTTTGTTTGCCTGCATTCGGACTGATCTCTGTGTAAGTAACCTGATCTGATCCAACTGATCTCTGTGTAAGTAAACTGATCTGATTTGACTGATCTCTGTGTAAGTAAACTGATCTGATCTGATCTGATCCCACTGATCTCTGTGTAAGTAACCTGATCTGATTTGACTGATCTCTGTGTAAGTAACCTGATCTGATTTGACTGATCTCTGTGTAAGTAACCTGATCTGATCTGACTGATCTCTGTGTAAGTAACCTGATCTGATCTGATCTGACTGATCTCTGTGTAAGTAACCTGATCTGATTTGACTGATCTCTGTGTAAGTAAACTGATCTGATCTGATCCGACTGATCTCTGTGTAAGTAAACTAACCTGAACTTCTTCATCTATAGATCCTGATTTTAGGTGAATTTCCTGTTTGGCCTCTACACAGGCAGAAACACTTTCATATACAATCATTTAATTTACTGTTTCATACCTCTGATTTTACTTGTATTCACCTTGTGATTTTTGTTTAAGAAAGGAGGATTTTTTTTATTTCGTTGAGCGACAGTTAGTTATTTCTTAAATCAGTTTAGCCTGAACAAACTAGTGCCGGTCTGTCTTTTCTTATGATATCACTTTGTTCCTTCAGAAGTGACCGTATTTTTTCATTTGAACTACAAATGCATGACTTTGTCAGCCTCCTGGAGTTCTAATATTTACTATTGGTCAAAATGTTTGCTCATTGTTGGAAGACTGTTGCTTTGTCCAGTCAGCGCTGGAGTCAAGAATCAGACCAAATGTCTCTGGTCTGGGTCAGGCCATAATCTCTCATCAACATCACACATTATGTTTGCTCTTGCAAAGCAGCGTGGGAAAATGCCCTTGTGTGCCTTATCAAGCCCTGTCCATAGACACATCATCCACCATGACTTCGAGCCAATCACATACATGTTGTTATGTTTTTCTCCTGCTTACAGAAGAATATAAAGAATGTTTTGGTGTCGGAAAGTGCAACAATTTGAATTGAGCTGTGTAAACAGACTTTTCATTTACACATTGAATAGGGAACTTCTATCGAATGATCTGGTATCTGCAATGTGCAGAATGCAAAGTCTTTCCCTTCAAAGCTCTGCCGACTCATCATCATTGCATTAAACCTTGGACGGAGGAACGTCATTTTCCAGGTAGGACTGTAATCATCCAATGACGGACGGCAAGTTCCAACTATTTTCGTCTCCAGAAGTTTCTGCTCATTTCCCAATAATTCAATTTCCACGCATGACGATGATCTGAGCACACTAATTATAGATGTTGTTTGAGGAAGATGTTGCCATGACAAATAGCATGACTTTAGTAAAATTTCATACAGGATTTTAAATGTTTTTTCCAATGCCTGACACATTCATCATTCATGTTCCAGCATCATCTGGGAGAAAACCAGCAGAGATGCATTTAAACTGGCTTAGTTACCAACACGTTCACTTCTCTGCTCAGTTCTTCAGTTCCTGGCTGATTTCACAGAAACAGTAACCATAGCAGGTATTGTTGCTGATGAAAGTGTGTATTAGCTCAAGTAATCCTGTAATCCTTTGCATGCACACACTCTCATCCTTTTACAGTCCGCACACCCTCCTGGTTACAGTGGTTCTGTAACAGGATGCCACCGTTGCAACAGATCAGGTGGTGAAGTTTCTTCTCTCCTAGATATTCAACGATCAACTGTAAGTGTTATTATTGCAAAGTGGAAATGTTTAGGAACCACAGCAACTCAGCCACGAAGCGTCAGACCACGTACAGTCACAGAGCAGGTTGCTGAGTGCTGAGGAACTTAGTGAGTAAAAGTCTCCAAAGCTCTGCTGACTCAATAACTGCAGAGTTCCAAACCAGCTCTGGAATTAATATCAGCACCAAACTGAGCCGACAGCTTCATAGCTGAGCAGCTGCATGCAGGCCTGACACCACCCAGCACAAGGCCAAGCTGGATGGATGGACCACTGGACTCTGGAGCAGTGGAGACGTGATGAACCAGCTTCTATCTGTCAGTCTGATGGACCAGTCTGGGTTTGGTGGATGTCAGGAGAACGTTACCGGCCTGACTGCAGGTCAGCTGTAGAGTCTGGTGGAGGAGGGATGATGCTGTGGTTGCTTCTCTGGGGTTGACCTCGGCCTCTTAGTTCCAGTGAAGGAAGTCTGAATGCTTCATCTTACCAAGTCAGTCTGGACAATTCTATGTTCCAACTTTGTGGAAACAGTTTGATGAAGGACCTTTTCTGTTCCAGCAGGACTGTCCCCCGGTACACAAAGCAAAGGTCCATGAAGGTTGGATGAGTTTGGTGTGGAAGAACATGACTGGCCCCCACAGAGCCCTGACCTCAACCCCATTGAACCCCTTTGGGATGAACCAGAACAGAGATGTGAGCCAGGACCTCTGGTCCAACATCAGTGTCTGACCTCACAAATGATCTTCTGGATGAACGGGCAGAGACACGCTCCAACATCTGATAGAAAACCTTCCCAGAAGAGTGGAAGCTGTTAGAGCTTCAAAGGAGACCAACTTCATTTTTATGCCTATGAAGTTGGAATGGGAAGTCATAGACGCTCCTGTAGGTGTAATGTGGCCGTGGCCCAGTACTATGATGATAATAATAATAATAATAATAATAATAATAATAATAATAATAATAATAATAATAATAATAAACATCTGGTATAAGAGGCTGAGCTCTGTGTGTGTGTGTGTGTGTGTGTGTGTGTGTGTGTGTGTGTGTGTGTGTGTGTGTATGTGTGTGTGTGCCTTTGCT
>CAAKHC010014111.1:0-10400 GCA_901007825.1 Macroramphosus scolopax | reverse complement strand
CCCCCCTCCCACCACCACCCCGGTCGTGCAACTTTGAGTCAGTAGAGGAGCAAACAAACACGGTTTCGTTTAACAAATAAATACATTTTCACATTTCCTGAAGGACCGGCCCTCCATCAGCTGCAGCGACTCTCAGTCTGGATGAGTCGAGGCTTTGGTCTCTTCTTCATTACATCCCATCCTCCAGATCTTCCTCAGGACTCTCCTCAGGATGCGGATCAGTGTCAGATGTCCTCTGATCGCTACCTGTCCACGTCTGAGGCTCCATCATCAGTAGTTTTCCAAGATGGAGGATCAGTCACCGATTCATCCGTCCATCACGCCACACAGCGTCACACTGCAGAGCACATGTTGGAAACACAACCCCTCCATGTGAGGCTGTGAGCTGGGCTGCTCGGCTCAGATCAGCCTCTCCTCCGGGGGCACTTTGAGGACGCTGCCCATCTCCAGCCGGGCCCCGGCCACCTCCTGCGAGCTGGGGCTGTACGTGCCCTCCGACTGACGCTTCTTCCGTGCGGTCATGATGAGCACAAACACCATCAGGATGGCCAGTAGCACACACAGGGTGGTGAGGGGGATGGTCACCACCAGCCACGGGATCCCCTCCCTGTGCTCCTTTTTCTGCAATAGAACAGGAGAGGAAACTCTGGGTCACGGAACTTCTCTGGTTTTAATATAAATGTGGTTTATATATTTTGAACTTCTTTCTCCAGATCTCCAATCGACTGCTTCCATGAACGTGTTTCAGCAGGAGCTCCCACATCCAATAACTTAATGTTCAGCTGTGATGTTCTCCGACCTGGTTCAATCACCCCACTATTCAACGTATGCTAATATTCTTTAGCCGGAGCTAAAAGTACCTGAAACACACGCTGCAGTATTCACTTACATCGATCTGACACAGCTTGCCAGTGAAGCCCGGCGCACACAGACACTGGAAGTGGTTGAGTCGGTCCAGACAGGTGGCGCCGTTAAGACACGGGCTGGACTCACACTCGTTTATTTCTGTCCCGCACCTGAAACACATCAGCAGGGCTTTAACACAACTCGGACTGACAGAGCCGTCGCTGTCGCCAGCCCTCTCCTGACCTCTCCTGACCTTGGACACGTTCACACGTGCCAAGTTTGGTCTCTAGTTTACTCCAGAGGAGTTTGTGCTCCAGGGGGTCAAACTGGGGACAAACTGGAGGACACGGTACTTTATACACCATTAGAACAAATCTACATTTGTACAACAGGAATCCAGACAAACAGTTGACGTGGTCGGAGTTCAAACATCAGACTGGCTGTTCTCCTCCCCCCAGTGGGACTTTAAATCTCGTGATGAATCCACCAAAGATTTGAAGATAAAGAACTCAAAATCTGCAAATGTTTAAAAAATAACAACTTCTAAATAGTTTTTCCACGACTCCACTGGTTGGTGTGAAATGCATTCTGGGATACGAAGCATCCTCGATGCGGGGGCAGGACACACCCAGACATCCTCGAGCAGCAGGTGTGCTGGCCGTGAAGTGAAGCTCTCACCTGGGACCAGAGTAACCCGGCTTGCAGGTGCAGTTTCCTCCAGAGTCGCCTCCTATGCAGACCCCCCCGTTAAGACACTCTGTGTTTGCATCACATTCGACTGGAGGGAAACGCCACCTGTTGGACAGGACAGATTCTATTACACTCCACAAATTAGGTGACCTTGTCCTTTACAACTGAATTAACTCCTTGAATTGTGATTAAAGGTTCTTGCTGCTCTTCAGGACATCGAATGAAGCACTCAGCTGTCGAAGGTGAATCATCATTCAGTTCCATTCTAACCATGCAGCTGCAGGTCTTGTGGAGGAAGTACAAAATGTAATCAATGGGTCAAACTCCAAATCCGACACTTCCCATAATGCAGTTCAATAACTTTACTCAGAGGTTGTGAATGTTGTGATGAATAAGGGAACTGTGTTTGGATGTGTAAACAACAGTGTGGCTAGCAGGAGACCAGCATCCCCCCTGTTGGAGACAGCTTCTGATGGAACGTTGTCATTGTTAAGCTGAGCAGGGTCCGACTGGAGAGTGAAGTACTGAAAGAGACACCAGCGAGTCCCATAACGGACCAGTGGGACACTGGAGCACCTCCTCCGACTGCTTTTATATCTAGCTGAGGCTAAATCTTAAACTCCAAGCCCCAATTTGTTCCAGGCGTAGTACTCCTCATATATGAGTATATATATATATACACCTCATATATGAGTATATATATATATATATATACTCCTCATATATGAGTATATATATATATATACTCCTCATATATGAGTATCTATATATACTCCTCATATATGAGTACATATATACTCCTCATATGAGTATATATATATACTCCTCATATATGAGTATATATATACTCCTCATATATGAGTATATATATATACTCCTCACTCCTCATATATGAGTATATATATATACTCCTCACTCCTCATATATGAGTATATATATATATATATACTCCTCATATATGAGTATATATATATATACTCCTCATATATGAGTATCTATATATACTCCTCATATATGAGGAGTATATATACTCCTCATATATGAGTATATATATATACTCCTCATATATGAGTATATATATATACTCCTCACTCCTCATATATGAGTATATATATATACTCCTCACTCCTCATATATGAGTATGTATATAGTCCTCATGTATGAGTATATATATATACTCCTCATATGAGTATATATATATATATACTCCTCATATGTGAGTATATATATATATATACTCCTCATATATGAGTATATATATATACTCCTCATATATGAGTATATATATATATATACTCCTCATATATGAGTATATATATATATACTCCTCATATATGACTTAACAAGTGAAGTTCTTGGAGTGGGTCTTCACTAATGAGTGTGGCCTGTCAACCTGAGCTTTCTGTTTCATATCGAAGCCTTTCAGACTGATGAAGAGTCGTACTCACTGGCAGCGTTTGCCCACGTATGCAGGTGGACATGAACACGTGTGAGTTCCTTTTCTTTCCAGGCAGGTTCCCCCGTTCACACAGCTGAACACCGAGCAGTCGTCCACCTCCTGCTGACAGTCCTTCCCCATGTATCCAGGCTCACAGTCACACTGGTAGTCTGCCAGAAGGTCTTTACAGCGTCCGTAGATGCAGGGGCCCGAGGAGCACTCGTTGATCTCCGTGTCACACAGGTCCCCCTCCCAACCTGGGCTGCAGCTGCAGTTAAACTCATTAAACTGGTCCTGACACACAGCCTGGTTGAGGCAGGGCTGGGAGTCACAGACCGGAGCACCCTGGCAGCCCACGGTCGGCTCCTGACCGCTCAGTCTGGAGAAGTGGCTCGTCTGAGGGGCGTCTGGTACATGCAGGAGCGGCAGGTAGACTCCGCCCACCCGCACCTCTCCTAAACATCCGGTGAATTTCTCTGCCAGCCAGATTTTGGTATCATTGAGGAAGTTCAGGTTGCCACCAACGCCGAAGCTGCCACCGACCGTCTGACCGTCCAGAGTGAGGCGCCACCGAGAGGCCGGCTGCTCGGGGTCCACCATGGTCAGGAGGATGTGGTGCCACGCTCCATCTGCGATGACCCTGTCGCTGGTGAAGGCCAGCAGCTCTGCACTCGCCCCGCTGTCCAGTTTGACCAGGAGGGTGGAATTCAACAAACCCAGGCAGAAAACTTCAGCTCGACTGACGGCCTTCAACAAGACCCCGTTCTCGTCACGCGTTCTGATGTCCATCGCGATGCTGGTTACTGGGCTGATCAGGGAGCTGCTGGCGACGTACTGCAGAGCGTTGTCCTGGAACATGGCTTCAGTCAAACCTGCAGGGGAGAAGAGCAGTTGTATGTGAGTCACATCCTGAAGTCATACGGTTTAATGGTTAGAGAAGCCGATGAAAGCAGCACCCGTCGGTGTGTTTACAGGTGCTGGGGAGGAGGCTGAGGTAGCGTCAGCTGGGGTCCGAACAAGAAGGCAGAGAGTGCAAAGCTTCACTTAACATCCCCTGTTACTGATGCATGTCGGGTTTTAACCATCTGTCAGGTTCTGAAGACTAACTGATGAACTGCATTCAGACCTACTGAATGTCTGGAAAGGTGCAGAACATAAAGAAACATAAATCCTTTAAGTCCGCTGCATGAACAGAACACACCATGAATAAATGATAAGCTATTTATTCCTGCTGTTAAACAGATCCGCCCGTATTTAAACTGCCAGACAGGGTCCAGGATCGTCAGTCTAATGAGTAAAGAGCTACAGAAGTAAACTGGCCTTCATTAAAGAGGGTAACAATCATTGATGACTTACACTCGTAACCATCCTGGAGATCAACACAACGCGCTCCATGAAAACACGGGTCGTCCACACACCACAGACGTTTGCTGCACAGCCGGCCGGAGAAGTTCCGGGAACAGACGCACCTGAAGTCGTTCCAGGTGACCTGACACCGCCCCCCGTGGGAGCAGGGCTCATCCTGCGCACAGACAAACACAGAGGGATGGATTAGACGATCACCGGTGAGATCTGGAACCGGAGGCGACTGTACAGGTAAAAGCTGCCGAGAGGATTAGAAGGTGATTTACTGATCGAAGGGCCGACACAAGCAGATTAACGTCAACACGGTTCAGGCAATGAAGTGCAGCCTGACAATCACTGCGAGGTCGTAACACCATGAGCATCAAGTCAGTTTCAGAACAGACGGCGGTGACTGATCAGCTTGTAACGACGAAGATTGGAATGTTTGGTCCAAAGCTCCGTCCAAGAACTGTTCTTGGACGGAGCTTCTCATGGAATGTTCAACAAGCAGCAGATGGACTCCTGATGTCTGATGTTGTCCCACCAGTAAATTAGTGATCTACCTGTGATGAGGATATTTCAAGTACTACAATAGAAACATGGTGGACTCTGTGGTGATCAGGCAGTGGAATGTATGAAGTGCTTCTGGTTCACCTTGCATGTGTCATCGCTTTGGCATCCTGGGAGAACATTCTCCTCCACGGTCGCCTCGTAAATCTCCAGCCCTTCTGTTTGATCCACAATGGACAGATGCTTGTTATCCAGTCGAATGTCTTGCAGGCAGCCCTTGAAGCTTCCACCCCAGGCGTCCACGTTGCTGCCAACAGGCAGTCCTCCCACGTACGCCACATCCCCGGCTTCCACGCTCACGTTCCCTAAGGCACGGTGGTCCCCGGCGATGGGAAACACCACATGCCCATAATTTACCTTCACAGTCACCAAATTATCGTTGCCATCTGCGAGAGACTTGGCCTCCGTTAGCAGGGTGGTGTGAGGGCTGTAGACGGCCACCGCAGCCTCCTTCAGGTAGACGGTCAGGTAGGGCCTCCCCTCCCGACGGAGCTGCAGGAGCAGACCGCTGTCTCGGAGGGAGCGCAGGATGAAGGAGATGGTGAAGTTGTCTCCGTGGCTCTCGGAGATGTTATAGGCGGCGTAGCTGGTGGTGTTCTCATGACCGAAGGTCCAGGATGGGTATTCTGCCAGGGAGGGGGAGCACAGCCTGTCAGTACCCGACCACAACGCATGCCTGTATCATCAGTACGGGACATCATGTTTATCATGTTGGTGGACGAGTGGACTCGGTTGATCAGTTATATAATGACTTGTGTAGCTTTGTGAATACACTGCCAACACATAACAGACATCATCCCAGCACTCCTTCGGGAGCTCATGGCAACAGTTGGAAGAGGAGACTCTCCCTCTGCATCAAACTTTAAGCATTTACTTTAAAAGCAACAGAAATCCACTGGACAGGAGATTCCACTGAGTTGTATAATAGTAAATGTGGGATCCTGAACACTAACACCTGTTTACACTTTCTTTATTTGTCTTCTTCGTTCTCGTCTGTTATGTCATTATAGTTCATTTTGCATCGCAGCCTCAGACAGCAGGGGGAGGACGATCTGCAGCAGCATCAGTCTGAGTACAAACCACTGCTGCTGTGATGGACGGCCCAGACGGACCCGTTCATACGTGTTGTTTACAGCGTATCTCTGCAGCTCTGTAGGGAACCTGTACGGACACTCACCTCTGTCGCATGTAGCTCCGTAGTAGGGCCGGTGGCACTGACAGCTGGCCTGAACCCACATGTCAACACAGAGCCCGCGTTGCCTGCAGGGGTCATCGTGACACCATTCTTTCTTGGTACATCCCAGTTCCAAGCCGCTGTTCTCCTCTCTGATGAGGTCCTGAGGCAGCAGCAGCTTACGGTCAACCTGCAGGTCTTCCATGCAGCCGATGAAGCCCCCCCCACTGGACGTGTGGGCCATGTATTCCCGTGGTGCTCCTCCTACATACAGCTGCTGGAAGGACTTTGACTGGAAGAAGATGAGATGGTTGTTGCCCTCGTTCTTCACCTGGCACCCTCCCTCACAGCTGGGTCCCTTCACCACCAGAACCAACCTCTCATCCATGGTGACAGTTACTTGGTGCCATTCCCCATCATTGACTGGGCCGGGGTACGTGACCTGTAGCAACTTCCCTGATTTCAACCGGGCCTGGAGAGAACCTCGGACTAACTCCAGGGAGATGAAGCGCTCCCTGGTGCCGCGGTAGTACAGCACCATGTCGGGCACGGTGCTCTTGAACCTGAGCTGCATGTGGAGACTGTGGTTTGGGTCATCGGTCTCCTGTCTTGTCCTGTTTATGGAGAAAGGCAGCTGCATGTGGACGTAGCCCTCTGAGTTGAAGGAGAAGGTGGTGGAGGTGTTGCAGCGTTCTCCGGTCCAGCCAGGCGGACACAGGCAGCTGTAGCTGTGCTCCCCATCGGTGGTTAGCGCGGGGACGCAACCTGCTCCGTGTTGACATTGGTGCTGTTGGCAGCCGACCAGGAGAACGTCACAGTTGTACCCACCCCAGGGCTCCTGACTGGCCTCTGGCATGGGACACTGACATCTATAGGAGTTGGCAGCATCGGTGCACGTGGCGCCGTTCTGGCAGGGGTTGCTGTCACACTCGTTGATGTCCACTTCACAGTGCACACCTGCAGGGACAGACACTGGATTTTAGTACGATCCAATCATCCATGTCCTCTGTCCTCTCTCACATGAATCACAGCCGACATACGTCAGATATATTACTGATATCATCACATGAACCGAGTTAATCATCAAGCAGCGGGGGCCCAGGGAGCCCGGACGAAGCTGAATAACTGAATTAGAGGTTGCCAGGTTTATGAGCTTCATGAGCAGGTTTGAAGATGAGGAAATGTCTGGAGGAAATTACATCTGAATTAGCTTTGAAGGCTTCCTGAACACAATCACACCAGAGTCTGTCATCCTGTCACGGAAACACTGAACTAATGCAAGTACAGCTGTATGACGGAGGTTTTAGGTCATGTTTAACTTGTGCCACACACACTCTCTTTCAGACCGTGAGTCTCCCGTCCTGGTTTCGGAGTCATCTCATCAAACTGCTTCCAACACTAAGCCTGGCAGCAGCAGTCACCTCGCATTAACATAGTCCTTTAAAACACCGTCCACCGCCTCCATCCTCCACCACCAGCACACAACTTCCCTCTTTGTTAATGTTGCAGTAAAACGTGCTGCACCGTACCGTACCTGTCAGCTGCCAGGGCCCCCGGCAGCAGCTCAGCAGCAGCAGCAGCAGCAGCAGCGAGCTCCTTCCCCCCATGATCGACCACCGAGTCAACAGCCAACACACTGCTGGATGACACAAGTGGCACAACCACGGCCTCTCTCTCTCTCTCTCTCTCTCTCTCTCTCTCTCTCTCTCTCTCTCTCTCTCTCTCTCTCTCTCTCTCTCTCTCTCTCTCTCTCTTCCTTCAGCCTGCAAAGCAGCAATGTCTCACTCCTCCGCTCTGTACAAGGCAGGCGGACAGGAGTGATTACAAGGCAGCTCTGCCCACCTTTTCTTTCCTCCCTCCTCCATCCCTCCCTCCCTCCCTCCTCCCCCCTCCCTCCCTCCCTCCCCAGCTCCCCTCCAGTCTGCAGCCCAGCCCTGGCAGAGCAGTAAGCCTCCAGCCTCCAGCTGGCTCCTGTCAGTGTTTGACAAGAGGAATGCAGTGCAGTCGGCTCCCTGATCCCTGTGCTCGCCTGTGGAAGCCCACGAGTGGCGGGAGCTTCCTGAACTCACCTGCAGGAGGTGCTACAGGCCAAGAGCTTGATGGCTTGATGGCACCTGGCCTGAACGGGCTTGGACCGATGAACAGAGCCAATACAGGGGGATAAATCTCACGTCAATCTCAGGGGCAGATTCGTTGTGAATAGTCATCACAAACATTGGTTTGTAATGATGTCGGACCACCGATAAACACCAGTTTAAATACAGGCCGCACCATGTACGTCTGTAATCTGAATCATCAAATAAATCCTGACCTCATCCAAGAGAGTCGGAGTGGACTGCAGGGCTGACGGGGCCCAGCAGGGCGTCACTGCTTTAACAGTGATGATCACCTCATGCACGTGGGAGGTCAAGCTCCTGCACACGAGTAATACAAAGTTAATTGGATCATATTCTTGTGTCTGTGTTCACAGCGCAGCGGAGGAAGGACATGCAGATCCTTCGGATGAGGCTCCCTGTTTTGCTGTTTTCTTCAGATTTTAAACGGCCTCCTAAGCAGCTTTAAAATAATCTCCTCTCCCTCTCATCAATTTCTTAGCAGACCCCCCATTTAATACCCAAAAGGGGCGTCTGACATATGGCACCTTTTATTGGCTTTGTTGTGCGTGCGTCGTGTGGATACCATATGCCGTCCTTCCTCCCACCTGTTGTGGCCTCTTCATCGCGTGGCCATAACGCCGTTCACACATTAGCCCCTCGGTTTGTTGATGAGTGCTGTCGGCCTGATGCTCAGTTCCACCTTTGGTACTTCAGGTCAGCTTTTGCTGCATTTCCTCCTGTTTTGAGTGAAACACTGACAAATCTGCTCTAATGAGGAATTAATACCTTGGCTGGCCAAGAGGAATCAGCAGGAGGAAGATTAACCCTTTCCTGTTTGGCCGGTGGTCCTGTGAGGCCCCCCCCCCCCCCCTGCCTGCCGTCCGTCAGCACACTGAGATTCTACTAACAACGAACCCCTGAAGAACTCGAGACTTCCTGACGATGTGAACAACTTTCATTAGATGATATATTCGAGTAACGGACGCAGTCGAAGCTCAGTCAGGACACAAAGGAACACGAGAACAGGCTGCAGGAACTTTAAGAAGTTCTGGCAATGAAGTTATTTTTGGAAACATAAAGAAGGAAATAAAGAAGTTGAACACAGCTTTGGTGAATTAAACAGTGATGGTTCATTCCAGTCTGTCTCCCTCCTGTTGGTTCAACATCCATCATCTCCTCAGCTCAGACACCCTCACACTACTCTTCACTCCGCAGCTCCCTCCTCCTCCTCCTCCACCACTCTGACCTCACTGAAGTGATCCCAACACTGTACGTGGGCCGACCTGTCGATGTTCTGATGGAAAGACAGACACCACAAAACAGCCCCGACAGTGAAAGTAGAGGACACCAGAGGAGCAGCTCGGCTGGGAGATGAGAAGACAGGAGGAGGTCAACCTTCTTCCTACCTGTGAAGCCATCTGGGCACAAACATCGATAAGAGTTGACCAGGTCCTGGCAGCTTCCTCCATGCCGACACGGAGCAGACTCACACTCGTCCACATCGACGGAGCAGTCGTCTCCTGCAGGAGCAACAAATGAAGTGATGATGTCATCACTTCGTGACGATGTCGGTGAGACGATGTTCTATCTGTGAGCTGGCTGACCTGTGAATCCCGGCAGGCAGCGGCAGATGAAGCCAGCCGCTTCTTCGTAGCTGAAGTTAGCCGAGCTGAGTTCAGGCAGCACACCGTAGCTGAGGACGTCCGAGCGCTGGAAACACTGTCCACCGTGCTGACAGGGCCGCTGCTCACACTCATCCTCATCCACCTGGCAGTTCTCCCCCCCGTAACCTGCAACACGGACAGACGTCAGGAGGAGCAGTGACCGTTGAAGCACCTTCGATGGACCCTGCAGACCCTCGACAAACAGCAGCAGACATGTTTTAGGGTGAAAATGTAACTTTCTATAAAAGTTTTTATTCCACACAAAGAGTCTGAGCGTGTTGTGACGTAGCTGCATTGATCTGTTATTATTGATTATACAGTCGTATCTAAAGATGAAGATGTTTTCATGAGTACATCAACTTTATGTTTGTCACTATCATTTAATATATTAACTTCTCTCATTTCTGATGACGAGGCAAAAAGACGACTTAAATCACAAGACATTATTGATTTTGAAACCTTTTAAATGTGACCAATAATAAAACAACTGAATGCAGGAGATCTATTAGACAGCACTTTGTTTATTGGTTTCTTTATCTTTTACTATTTACTTCTTGTTTCCTTATAATGTATTTGTG
>CAAKHC010014110.1:46001-56033 GCA_901007825.1 Macroramphosus scolopax | reverse complement strand
ATCAGTAAACACACTATGAGAGCCCGGAGAGTCAACCAACACAGTAAACACACTATGAGAGCCCGGAGAGTCAACCAACACAGTAAACACACTATGAGAGCCTGGAGAGTCAACCAACAGTAAAACAAATAAAAGTTCAGATTGTTTTAATAATATATTATAGATCATTAAGCAACAACACAAACAATCTACACATCGAATGACATGGTCTCACTTTACTGGCTGAATCTTTGATGTCAGGTTAAGTTTAAGTTTTGACATCAGATTTAGTTGAAGTAGAAGTAAAACATTTAACTGAACTGCTGTTGGACATTTATTTCTTTTCGGGGTATATTTTTTGTCATCATTTTATTGTTTAGTTGAGTTTTGCCATCTAGTTAGCTGTGTTTGTGTTTGACGTGTAAGACAATGAGCTGAGTGTGTGTGTGCGCGTGTGTGTGTGCCTGTGTGTGCGTGTGTGCCTGTGTGCGTGTGTGTGTCCTGCTGGGTGGTCGGACTCTGCAAACAAACACATGATGAACGGACAGCCACAAAGCCTGCACAACCTCCGCATTTATCCCATTTATTCCCCCTGAACACTTTATAATGGCCTGACTGACTCACACACACACACACACACACACACACTGCTGGGAATACATGTGAGGCTGCTGGGAGTTGTCATGGTATTCAGACCGCTCGCCTTCAATAGACAGTTTTCTATATTCATGACCACACACACATAAACACACACTCTGAACAGTGAAATGATTCATTTCTATCACTTCTGTGGTTAAATATAACATCAAAAAAGTAAATATTTATCCCATAAATAAGAAAATTTAACCTGAATAAATTTAATAGAATATAAATAATATAATAAGAAATAGAAGTCAGTAAAAACTAATTTGAAAATATGTATACAAAAATGAAGCAAAATAAAGTTAAGATAAAAATAGGAAAGAATAAATGTTGAATTAAAGTAGAATTTAAAATACATAAATTAAGAGATAAGAGTGGCACTGACTGGTTCACTCTAAGATTTCTTCATTGACAATATTTACCTTCACATCAGCTTTACAATCAACAGGAAGCTCGTCAAAATTAAAGCACATCAGTTTAATGTCTGAGGCCACGGCTGCAGTTACCAGGCGGAGCTGCCGAGGAGCCCCAGGGGCCCCCAGGGGCCCCCAGAGGCCCCCAGAGCCACTTACTTTCAGTCTACTTTATATTGATTAATTCCAAATTGTCCTCAGATTCCATCCTGCTGACAAACATTTATTATTACAAGTTCTCCGTCATCCGTCCGCGAGGTCTTTAAGAGACTCTGAGTCCATTTTAAGATTTTAATTAGTTCTTAAGTTAACAGAAAATGAGAGCTCATTATTCATCATGCAACAACTTAGCTGCTACCAACCGTTATTTAACTTGTTTATTGGTCAGTTATTCTTCTTAATGATTTATTATTCGTCACTCTTGGCTCTAATCCATAAACTATAGCACAGCAGGAACCCGTCAATCCTCATGTTTTGGACACATTCACTTCACAATAAGAGGAAGTAGGTAACCACAATTAATATTCTGTAAGTTTGAAGAAGTCAGTCTTAAAACAATTGTTTTGTTTCATTACGAGTTGAAGCTTTGGATACGTTTTCGTTGTATTTGGGTTAGAGAAAGAAAACATCTGGTTCATTCACAATAAAAACTCTCTGCTTGTTCTTTTCCTTAATTTTCAAATAAAAAAAGACTTGTATCGTAATTGTTTCTGAGACATTTGTACCCAAATTTGTTGCAGACAGAAACCGTCACTGTGTTATAATATAATAAATATTAGTCATAAAAACCTAGATTTATAATCAGTCACAGTAAATAAGCTGCCTTCATGAAACATTTAATATTCTGATATTTTGAGTCTTTAATCTGTTCAACTCTGAGCTTACACTGCCCCCTCCTGTCACACCAAGGAACTGCAGCTCAGTCAGATAACGAAACAAACAGAAGAAAAGTAGATTTGATTCCATCTTTTAGGACCTGGTTAGTATAAAGAAGAGATACAGTCATAAAGCCACTTTTAAAATACACAAACACAAAAAGTACCAAACAATAAGTGTTTGTGTAATTATAAGTGTTTTATATCTGGTTTGAAAAACCTTCCACGTTCATTAAAGATCCCAGAAAATAGTACAATTTAAAAGTTGTTTGAATTTAAATTATCTTATCCTGCGTCTGCTTTAATTATCCCTATTCAAACCTAGTTTTTAAGGTTAAAAGATTATTATATTGTAATAGCTAATTATTGATTCCTAGAGGTTTGTGTTTTTTCCTTAAAGCTGTGCTCAAATATTTACACCAGTAAATATTTATTACAATATTTTGCTTTATTTTTAGAAATTGGATTCTCCATTTAGGAATTATATTCTTAAATAAATAGATCAATTATAAATACATTCTAAATTGTAGATGTTCAACTGGAATTAAATTTTAATATTTAGTGCCAAATTCTTTTTATTTCCAGGTAACTCATACTTAATTCACAGATCTGTTGCCTTTTTTTAATGTTAATATAAAAACCCAACAACATATAAAAGTTTAAAAACTGAAACTTAATATCTTTTCTATTGAAGGAAGTAATTCAAAGAATTCTCCAAAAGGTGGCGCCATTGCTTTACAAATAACCAAAATCATTGCATGGACAAATTGACTGAGGAAAAAAAGGATACCGTTTAAATTAGTAAGAAATATAAATATTGAAGCTAATTTAACTTTCTGAACAACATGTGTCACATGTGAAACAGAAATAATTTCACAGCTTGCAGCTGTATTCAAAGAGATCATATATCTGACTGTGAACAACATGCATCATATATCTGGCTGTGAACAACATGCATCATATATCTGACTGTGAACAACATGCATCATATATCTGACTGTTAACAACATGCATCATATATCTGACTGTGAACAACATGCATCATATATCTGACTGTGTTAACTTGTAAAAAGTATTTGAATGTGTGAACGTTTTGCAGCTTTACAAATATATAGTGAGTGTGTTATAAATTTGCACAAATTGTTTTATTCGTTTTGCAAAATAAGTTTTGGTCTCAGAGATTAAAATAAGTGTTTATTGCTGCCACATCAGTTTATACTGTTGTCATGTTTGTTTGGATCTTTGCTGCAGAAGAGGATCAAGGCCAATGTGAAACAAACTTTCTGAGTTCTGACTTTAGTCTCAGAAATCTGGTTTCCAAGGACCTCAGGTCACAGAGGTCACGGAGGTCACAGAGGTCACAGAGGACCCTTAAGTTCTAATTTCAGAATCTACGTGAGGCAAAGTGGAATTTGCTTCTTGAGATGATGACCATCATTGATGTGACTGGAAAATAAAATATTAAAGTTCTTAAGAATGTAAAGTTCTCCAAATGAATAGGTCTACTTAAGAAAAGTACTTTTACTCAGTTACTGGATGATTGCAGGAACAATAGACTCTTGAACCCGCCCAGGGAGCTTGAACAGTTCTCAGGTGACTCAGGTGTGCTGGCTGATGTCACCCTGCCTTTGGTTTACGTCTGCACATATGGTCACGGCGGCTTAGCGTGGCGTGCACAGCGGAGGCAGGCGGCTTTACAGAGGCTTTACTCCCTCTGGCAGAAAAAGACTCTCAGGCTTCCGAACATTAAGACTCGATTTGGAAGTGGGATACAGCAGCTGGTCGTCGTAACGAGGTGTCTCAGCCGCGATCACTTCTCAGGGTTACCGACTTAATGGGATTTCTCTCCCAGATTCCCACTTGGAAGGCAGACAGAGGTGTCGTGCTGCTGAATGCAGAATGAGATGAGGGTCCTTCCCTAATCTCGACCTGCTCTTTGTCTTTGTCATTCCGAGAAGCAGCAACTTCCAACCTGCAGGAGAATCATGAAACAGCTTTCAGATCTCCTGTAAGGATGCAGATATTGTGTCAGGACATATTTGTACATCAGAGAGTATCTCACTCCCCTGTGGAGTCAACACAGTGATATTTACCTTCAGTGCTTCTGGTGTCTTTCATGGGAGAGTAATGATTCTATCAGTGTAATTTACTGCATTAACAGTGTCAGACAGGGTGCAGGAATTAAAACCACACAATTAATCGTACATAATATCCTATAAATCATAGTACAGATGATGCAGGTTCTGCAAATCTTTCTGTTTAAAGTCAAATTTGTCCACAAACATAAAACATGTAATTATGATGAAACCCTTCGTGACGGGCTGCTGCACCTGCGGAGTGTGAGGAGAGACACTTGTAAATAAATTAACTTTATTTATTTTTTAACTTTTTTATTTACTTTTTAATCTCTTATTGATGCTGTTTTTTATTTTATTTTATTTTATTTATATATTTATTTATCCTCCAGTGTCAGTTTGTTCTATGAGCAGGTTATATTCTGACCTCATGGTGTGTTTCTGAGCTCTGGCCTGTAGAGGGCGCCACTCGTCTGCTCCTCAGTTGTCGGAGGATGTTGTAGAACATTTTGGGGGGTCGCCATTACTCTCCACATTGCCGGCTTGTTCACCAAACCATGTCTGAATGATCAGGAAGACTCTTGATATGATTTCCCATCCGAACGGATCCTGTAACTGTTGAACCGCTGAGGGAACTGTCTTGACTTGTTTCCATGGTGACGTCCTGTGACGCTGCTTACATGTTCAGATGCAGAATAACAACCTGGCTCCTTTTAAATAATGGCGGTTTGATATTTCCCTGTGTCCAGTCTTCATATCCTCCGTCTCTCTCCTTCTTCTCTTTCGAAGTTTAATATTAACCGAGGAGGATGCAGGTTTCTCCTCTCTGCTCTCAGATTCTTTGTTTGCAGCCTAGTTAACAAAAGAGCTTCTAATCTGCTGATAACAAACAGCACAGGTGTGTTTATCAGCCCACAGGGCGCTTTACATTCAATCACCCTGCTGGTGGATGTTAAGTGGAGGTCAGAAACACGTCGACGGGGAGTTTTAACCCGAGTCAGAAGGCCTTTGTATGCAGAATGAACTCTTTATGTCAGGTTGTTGTTTACTGGCTGTCCTGGTCCAGATGTGGGAGGACCAGCAAGTGACAGCAGCTGTTCTTACTATCATGAACCTGCATGCGTTTCAACATTATAATATCCCTCCTTTTTGGCGATAAAACATTGAATGCAAAACATCCCTAGATTGTGTCCACATCTGGTGTTACACATCGCCCCTTTAACCACTACAAGATGTTTTGTATTGTTCGAGTTTTGAAGGGTTAGTAAGCCTCATGAGCTCCGTGAGATGACGGTGTCAGAATGACAAATGATGAAATAGAAGTGTGTTGGATCCCTGTTAGTTTAATTGTTTTAATTCATCGTTAATGTGGTGCTGGAGGTACCACACGTATCCTGCTGAAAGACCAACAAACGGTATTTCCTGGATGAAGACAATCGTAACGTTTAACGTGAAAATAAAGACTTGATGAGACGAGTCCCTCTAAACAAAAGCTCACTTGTGCAGCGCGGAGGTGATGAGACGCTTCTTCTCCTCGCTGCCATGCTGAGCTTCTCTGTTTGCTTAAGAAAGCAATCAGGACGTTATGAATAATAATGACCTTTCTCTGAGCAGGAATAATGGGGAGGCTGCATGCGGAGCAGCTCGAGGTCAGGGCTTAGCCAGCCATGCTGTATTTGGACAAGGAGCGTTTACCAGCCGTGCATATGATGAGGGATGTCCCGACAGCTTTGTGTGCACGAGCTCTGCACGAACCCGCCGGGAAGTGAAGGCAGAGGACCTCCGTACACCTCCGACACTAGTCTGACAGCAATACAAGAAGGGAAGAATCATGAGCACATTTCCTAGAATTGATGGTAAATCACCTTCAGGAGCCGATACGTCTGCTCATCTCCAAAACATTCTGTGTTGACCCAGGTTGCTTCACTCCAGACTGGTTGGTCAGCATCGGTTTATCACCTCGTTCCAACACAAAGGCACGAAACACTCATTTGTTCAGATTAAGGATGTTTGAGGTGCTGCTTCCTTAAAGTTGGACCGCCATCGTGGTCACATGCGGACCAAACTAACCACGTGGTGTGAAGGTCAGAGGGAATTCAAGACCTGCTAATTATTAAAATGTACTAAATGAGACAAAAGGTGTTGTTAAAAGACAACCAGCAGCTTTCTGGTCCTTGTTGGATTTAATTCACGTCACCATGGGGATGAACTGCATCATCTAACAGCAGAGTTTCAACACTTCTTCAGCTGTAAAGATGAAGATCCAGCATCAGTCCAACAGTCCCGGACTGCCGGCCCCCCCTCGACTGTTTGCTCAGCAGCTCTGCCCGGCTGGTGGAGGAGCGGCGGGCGCTGCAGCGGCGGCGGGTTTTTAATACAGTTAATCATCATCTCTGCTGCTCTTTGTTCGGATCTGCTGCGACTCGTGTCGAGTTGAGGGTCAGAGAGCAGAAGACTTGTGCTGTGAAACTGTCATCTGATGCATTGTGGGATTGGAACACTGCAGGGTGCACGGAAATAAAACCTATTTACATGAACCACCCGGCCGGGCCGGGACCTGCCGCGGAGGGCCCGGGCATCGAACACGTGACCTCAGGTGGGAGCCAGGCGAACACGGTGCGTCATGGTCCTCCACACCAGCCGTCTCCTCTTAAACAAGTAGGAAACCAGCTGAGGTGACGTGAGTGTCGTTACCACTGGACACCAGCAGCGTCGTTGATATTTGATGAGAACAGACTCGGGACGTCTTTGAACGGCAGATACTTAAAAGAAAAACGGGTCCATGTTAGATAAACAGCAGTTTGGCATTCATGGACATGTACAATGGCGCTTTCTGAAAGCGAGGAGAGCTTAGGTGCCTTTCAGACCTCCAGCCGGCCACCCAGAGAGCTGGATCCGAGGGGTTTGGGGTGGGGACGGAACCCGGCGGGGCAGCGGTCAACCACGGCTAAACGTCAGAGTTATTGGCTTAAACAGCATTTTCATTCTCCCACGTTCTCCAGTGTGGAAACATCAGGCCGATTTTTATTCAGGTGAACTGCGGCGCCACGTGCAGCTCGAACCCTCCGCCAGGCGGTGAGTCGGTCAGCCAAAGAACACAAGTCAGAGCGGGTCACCTGACGGGACAGAGGGACACAGAAAAGGCTTTAAAAGACATGAAACCAGTTATATGCGGTGCTGGCGACGCAGACCCGCCTCAACAAAAAGGTGGCTGAGACGGCGCCTTGATTCATGGGAACGCCGCGGCTCCTCCTTTGTGGCGGCTCCTCCACTGAGCAAATACTCCAAACTGTTCATTCCCCGCCGGCCCTTTCTCTCCTTCAGCACATTGTTTGTGCCCGAGCATTTCATTCAGGCTGGGGGGAAGATTGCTCTCAGAGCCACTGAGCAAACACTGGAGAAAGGAGCCTGCCATCTTTACTCTGTTCCCAGGAGAACTTGCCTTTTTTATTTTTTTATTGGAGCTCCAAGCTGTCGAGCTGAGCCGGAGTTTGATGTCAGAAAGCTGAATTAATTGCTTTAAAGCAGAGGGGCGGGCCACCCATCACCAAACCTCCCCGACATGTTTTATCTGAGATTATTAAAGCTTTCTCGACAACACAAGGTGCACAAATATCAGCCCGACGTTGTGTTCAGCTCAGTTTTGAAGGATTATGGTTGAAGATTATTTTAGTTTTGTCTTTCCTCCAGAGGCAGCAGGTACACAAGAAACAAATCTACAAATCAGACATTCAGGTGGTTTTCCTTCCATCTGCATCGGTGGCAGGCTGCCGAGGAGGCTCCATCTTTCACTCTTTGACTGATCTCCTCATGTTGTCTGTAACTGGTGAGGATGAGGAGCAGTTGTCATAAAGCAACTGGATTACAGAACTAATGATTAACAGGCCTGATCTGCACGCTGCGTTTGAAACTAGTTCCAGTAGTTCTGGCCCCTCTAACCAACCATTTATGGGATGTATGACCCTCCTGTAATATCTTTACTGGTGCTCTACTTCCACATGTGGTGTGCAGATGAACTCTGATCCGAGGAGACGTCGGATCCATCTGACGGATCCGCAGCATTCAGGGACAGAAGCTCTGGCGGTGATGAATCCATCTGATATTCTATTAGTGCTGCTTGAGAAGGACGCAGCCTTTCTCTGCTGTCACTTATCAAACTAAACACTTGAGTCGGACATTAAACCCCCAGCAGGAGTCGAACGTGGACTCCTTTTCTTTGTTTCCCTCACTCAGGAGAAACTATGTTCAGTGTGGAAGAACACAGGAGAGATAACACGAGGAAAGATCGATTTATTTTACTGAGCTGAGTGTTTTTATACGAGCGCTGCATGTATGAACCAGTTGATGTGTTGAAGCTGAATCCTCCGTGTTGATTCCTGACTGGAAAGAATGAAATGTAAGCGGATGTAAACAAGGATGTCCAGCTAGAAACTCTCAAGTGTTTAATCTTCAACAAGAGCTGGTGTGTGTGTGTGTGTGTGTGTGTGTGTGTGTGTGTGTGTGTGTTTGAATGTCGGGCGTTGATCCTGTATGTAAAGTTAATGAACAACCTGCCGTGTCTGCAGGCGCCGTTTCACCAAAACCTCCCAGACGGCTCATGAAAACCTGTCCAGGGTCATCGCTGGTGTCCTTCAACCATCAGACGAGTAATGGAGGCCACGACTGAATGTTCTGCTCCACCTGACAGCCCAGGAGATGCAGCAGAGGTGCCCCCCCCCCTCCCTCTCTCTCTCTCCCTCTCTCTCTCTCTCTCTGGAGGTGTCCTCACATCTCCTCCATCAGCCTCCGTCAGTAGCTCCACTCAGCAGCAGATAGTTGTTGTGTGGTCCTGTTGACAGACGGGCCCTCTGAGAGCAGAGACCTCCACCAGACCTCATGGAAATAAATCATGTTTTTTATTCTGTTGAAGGTCTTTGCCCAGTAGGTCCTTCAGGGATCCAGACGACACCTCCGACCTCCGTGACTTTTCGGACGGGTAGTTCTTGCATGTACCTGCTAACGGACAGACCGACGCCTTGTTGGTCGACTGCAGGATCACTTGTACTCACGATGGGGGTGGACCAACCTGCTGCTCTGTGGCTGTCTGGAACATGTGCAGACTTGTGAACACAAATACCCTGTCGGGACGATAAAAACGATCCACCTAAAACTAGATTATAAAAAACATTATCTGCACACGCTTGGACGGTATCAGCCTGTTGAATCTGTTATCAGCCATCGTGGGCCTGCTGCTGACGAGGAGGAGGATGATGAAGCCTTTTAATACACAATTCAAAAAGCTATTTCATTTAATTATTCTGTTTGAGTGGTTCAACAGTCGTTTCAACTCCTGCGATAAATACAAATTTAATTTTCTCTTCATTAATTCTTGTATCTTCATCACTGCAGAGCACCTCCTCTTCTTCCAGCGCTATTTCTCTCCTGAATTATTAGATCTACTAAATAAGTTCTACTACTTTGTTCACAATGTTTAAAGATATATTTCAAATATTGAACGGTACTGATGTGGCCCCTCTTCCTGTCTTTATCTTCATCCCTCACAAATCTTTAGATTTTTTTTTTTTTTTTTTTTTACAAGGATTCATCACTTTGTTTATTTAGTGTTTCGGGGCCAGACGGGCCCACGGAACCTCCCCCTTAGTGAGGGGCCTCATGGAGCCTCCGTCATATTTTATACAAACCTCCGTCCCCAAACAAACTCAATTAATTCACTCTAATTGCAGTTATACGTGGCAGTAATTCAAATTATATATGACAAATAAGTATTTATAGAAAAGAAAGGAAAGGAAAGGAAAGGTAGGTAGGGAGGTAGGGAGGGAGGTAGGTGTCCACTCCTGTTGAAGGGCCCTCACACATCGGACCCCGGTGACCCTGCTGGGGAGCCGGGTGACAATGACTCAATGAATCTGATGGACCCGTTAACGAGTGTTTGTATGTAAATATGCTGGGATGAGTTTAAACCTCTGGTGTGTGTGTGTGTGTGTGTGTGTGTGTGTGTGTGTGTGTGTGTGTGTGTGTGTGTGTGTGTGTGTGTGTGCGTGTGCGTGT
>CAAKHC010014110.1:15822-42375 GCA_901007825.1 Macroramphosus scolopax | reverse complement strand
GAGGAAGCCCCCCCCCCCCCCCCAAAAAAAAAACAAAAAAAACAAAAAAAACCCAAAAAACAACTTTGATATCATGATGAAGATTTTGTAAAAAGTTCACCCTGTGTGTGAACGTCTCCATGTACTAGAATCTTCACTTCTTCCTGCAGGACACTTTGCCATTGAATGATGGTGGTGACTTTGGTTAGCTGCATAAACTCGTATCTGACAGATGTCAAGGCGTGGCTCATTACATCTGGCCACATCTGGGCAAAGGACACGTCCCAGTGCTGAGCTGCATCGTGTCCCAGAGTGGGCCCACATGTGTCTGCTGTCTGCAGTGTGCAGTAGTGGGAGCAAGACATGAAGGTCATTTAAAGGGCTGATAACATCCACAGCAGCATGTTGGGCTGCTTTCAGAGAAAAGCTCTACGAAGCCTCTGTGATGTTCTCGGCCCCAACAGCACAGTTGGTGACGAGCTGATGAACAGATGCAGTTAAAAGAGAGTGAATGTTGGACTTGTATTCTCAGAGCGGATTGTTTACTGCTGGTAGTTGACGAGGTCAGAGAAACTTTTATCAGCTCGTTCTGTCAATCCATCTTTCATTTACACATATTGTCCCTTTATGTTGGGGAGGTGTTATATTCATTGTTGGTGTCTTGTCTCAGAATTGACTAGCACTGTTTTTCCTCTCCTGTGCAGGATGCACAAACAGATGTTTAAAGATGAGCCTGTCTGTGCTGCTGCTGCTGCTCCTCCTCCTCCTCCTCCTCCTCCTCCTGCTGCTGCTGCTGCTGCTGCTGTCGTCAGGGTTACTGTTTGCGCTCTGACAGCATGTGTGTTTACCTGGTGGTGAAGCTGAAAGGACGACAGGACAGAAGGTACACAGAGCCGAGGTGAGGGAACGGGAGAATGTGGACCACCATGCTCTCTGCACACACACAAACAACACAAAGTGTTTTTTCTTTTTGCGGCTCAATGAGTCCAGTTAAACACTAAAGGTCGTCAGGCAGGTGAAAGAAGAAACTATTTGAGCTCCGGTTGTCCTTGCGATTTACCATCTCTTTACATTGGTGTTGTTCAGTGAGCTTACTATTACTATAACTATACCCATCTGCTATGACTGAATCTAACTGAAGTTTAATTCCAATCCTGTGCTAATGTTTGTACTTTCAGATATCTACTTTATTTTAGTGTTTCATGTTCGCTTTAGTCGTAGCGAGGTTGTGTCATGTCACAAATTAAACAGTAACACTTCCGGATTGGTTGGCTTCAGAATAAACACGTTGTAGTAGGAAAATAAGCGAAGACCTTTTATTGTGAAGAATTGAAAGGAAACAATGTTTTTCCGCCGTTTACAGCCGCGGATCGTGTACGCTCTTTTATCAATTCAATAAAAGCGATTCATCAGTTTAAAGGCACGTTCAAACTAGCCTCTCTGTATGGAAACATAAATCCCAGTCGCGCTGGGATGACGTGTGCCGCCCAGGAACAACTACATTCTTAAACTTTTAGCATTAGCATGTGCTGATGTGGTTCGTCCCGACCGAGCTTCCGTACTCTGATTTAGCCACCTGTTAGCCGTTAGCTTCATCAGGGCAACAGAAGGGCAGATGTCGTTTAGCATCGGTTAACATTTAACTTTACTTTAAACCACTTTATTCCGGTGTTGTCTCGACAGCGGATCGCAAGGTAAGTTTGTTCAAGAATAAATGGTAATTAAATCTACAGAGAGTCGCCAGGATATAGGAGTCGATAACGGCTTGCTAATGCTAACTACTAATGTGGAACATTGAATAATGTTTAACTTTCGATAAATGACTTAACTGTTTAATGAGAAGTCGTGTTGAAAGAAACTGTTAGTGGATTTAACAGAGTGAATTTAACGTTTCCTAATATATTCTTGTTTGATACGTGTTAAATAATGCAGAAACGATTTCTGTCAGCGACTTATATTTATAAAAATAATACTGTACACTAACATTTAAAACGAGGTTGAAATGTTCGACCAAAATGTTTTCGGTTGTAAATTAAAAAAAGACTCAACATGTGAAATTCTAGAATGATAAAAATATTTAGAACAATTTGGACGTTTTATCTGTTAGTTTTTGCTAATATTGAAACAAAACTTCAGCAGTTCTAAAGTCTGTCAGCCTTCATCACTCATCATCTTCTCTGATTCATTAACGAGGAGAACCGGGATGTTAGTATTCAATTAGTTTAATTAGTATTCAGTATATTCAATTATAATCAAATAATAAAATAAACGAATCTAAACTCTTGTGTTTACACATTAAATATGATTTTTTTTCATAATTTACTGAAAATCAAATTATTTTAAGACCTTTTAGAATTATATTTGTATTGGTTTCCTGTCGACGTACAAGACACTGACAGCGTCCTGCATCCAGCCACCAGGGGGCGATCCATCAGTATGTGTGTGTATGATCTCTGAAGGGAAGAGTTATTGTGACATCTAGCCAGGGAGAACAGACACTGTTCTTGTGGTTTCATTGTGTGTTTTGTCTTCAGATGCCTCCCAAACCTCTGGAGCCGCTGGCCAAGAAGCTCATGAAGGGCGTGATTGTCGTGGAGCTGCTGGGAGCCTTCGGGGCGTACGGTCTGTTCCAGAAGATGAACAGCAGTCAAGGTAGCCGTCAAATACTGCACACTCCCCTTCAAAGCTCTCCGATTGATCAAATATTTAAATGATATTTACCTCAACTGCAAATGATTAATATTAATCATGTCTCTATGATGTAACAATTCCACTTTAAACTGTCAGACAGAAAGTTTTTATTAAATAAACCTTCACTGTGTCTTCCAGACTTCAGGAACACCATGAACAGAAGGTTTCCATCGATTCTAGAAGGTAAGAAGTAGATGTTCTTCATAGTTTACAGAACCTGGTACAACTTGTTTTAATGGAAAGTGACCAGAAACTGAGTGTTGTCATTGGTCAGAAGTAAAATAGTTTATAAACATACAACTTTAATCTGTTCCTGTAGATTCAAGATAATCTCTTAAGTATTAAATTGGAAAAGCAGTCTCATGCTGCAGACAGGAACATGTAACCATGGCATCACATAACAATCTGTCTCCTTGTCAGCTGACTGGATCTGACAACCAGTGTCTGTCCGTCTGTTTCCTCCCAGTTTACTACCAGTCCAACGAGTGGGCGGGCGTGTACGGCGTCCGAGAGAGAGACCATGAAGCCTGGTCGGCCAAACACAACTGAAGGCGTGTCAGTTGGAAATTACCACCACGCGGCGGCTGCTACTTCTTCTTGTTCCTGAACATTCGGCCTCCAGCGGACATCTTTTTCTTGTTGAACATCGTCTTCTTCCTGCGCAGTGTCTTGACGTCACGGTCTTGCATCCAGTCGTCACGCTGGCTCTCCCACTTGAGCTGCTTCAGGGCTGCAGGGAAACAGGAAGTGTCAGGACAACAAGGAGAGGACGGCTGCATCACTTCCTGCCTCTGAACGTTTAAAGTATATTTAAATGAAGAAATGTTTGTTCAGTCATCGACTGATCTGCAGGTTCTTTGACGGACTAACAACAAGCATTTGGAATAATAAATGTTAGAAGAGTTTCATGCATCTGGAAGTCAGCACCCACTAAAGAGCTCTGCAGATATGAAGCATCTGAAACCAGGCTACTAGTTTCCCCTGGTTTCCAATCACTATGCTAAGCTAAGCTAATAGCAGGTGGACGACAGAGTTGATGTCGATCCTCTCAAACTGTTCAGAGACAGACTTTAAGTGTTAAAACCAGATTGTGTGTGGAAGTCGGCACCATCAAGCTGTTCTACTCTGTATGTTGAAACTAGTTGTGTACGTGAGTTTAACACATGAAGAGTTTGGAGGGAAGCGACATGTTGGAATCTTGTGATTTTTCTCTCCATGGAGACGTGAAACCCGACTTGTATCCAGTTAATTAAAAACATTCAAGGTGTCTCGTTTCCTGTTTGTCTTCAAATATGTGTGATGTCACAACAACCGTTTATTATATTCATCTATAATTTAACCTCTTGGTTGATATAAAATCTTCAGGTGCAGCCGACAAACCAAAACGGAGATGAGAACTATTCCAGATGGTTTGGATCTGAATGAACTGTTTGTTTGTAGCTGCTCCTCTCTGGGATGAACAGGGATGAAGGTCTTACCTGCTTTGTCTGTGTTCGCCATCGCGTTCAGTCCCACGTTGTCAAACTTACAGCCGGCGTTCTCGTCCAGCAGCGAGCCGAACTGGAAAATAAGAAGAAGGAACATTTTAATTTAGAAAACGTCTGAGGAACCTTGTTGGAGTTTGGTTCTTCTATGACTCCAGACTTTGAGTTATGTCGCCATCTGTTGGCCTGACGAGCTCCTTACAGCTTGTGACTTCCTGTTTCTATGGTCATGTAGAATATTGGAAACTATAGTTTCAGTCCCGTTTCAACATGAAGACAGTTTGTGTGTTAAAGAAGCTTCAGATGTATCAGCTCACCTCCTCAGCAGAAGCAAACACGGCTGCGTCTTTCTTCCCTCTCTTCTTCCCTCGTTTTGGACCTGTGAGGAGGAGCAGAAGTCAGCAACAGGAACCAGCTGATCACCTGCAGACCAGCAGCTTCTCATCAGAGTGAAGAAGTTAAACGGACCTGAAGCTCCGGAGAAGTCGAGCTCCTCCTCCGATTTCCTTTTCCCCTTCTTCAGAGGACGGCGGATGACTGGAGCTTCAATCTCTTCCTCTGAATCTGCAGGGAGACGCGATGGGAAGTTAAAGGATATAAACGGACGTCTGTAAAGCAGCTGTCAGTTATTTGTTATATCATGTGAGTGCAGACGAACAGGCTTCTGTTTGAGGAATAATTCAGTGTGTTTGAGACACTGTGATGACGGTTTGTCAGTGAACTCACCGTCGTCACCGTCGTCCAACTCTGGAACTGAAACAGAGAAATAACGGACGGAGAAGTTTAATTGAGAATCCAAACGAAGAGAAAGAGAAGATCATGTAGAAGAAAGTGAATTAATAAAACACAATCTGTAAACAACACGTCCAAACGGTTCCCTACCCTCTTCATCATCTTCATCTCCTCCGTCAAGATCCATGAACGTCCCTCCTTCATCCTCCAGCTCGTCTGCAAAGTCTTCCTCATCCATGCTGCCCAGAGACACCTCCTCATCGTCCAGGTCGTCCGAGTCGTCAGAGTCTTCCTCGTCTTCCTCGTTCTTCTTTCCTTTTTTACTCATCACGTTACTGAGACACGTTGAGGGGAAATAAACGTCAAGATGAACTGACCAGAAGAAGAGCAGAAACTCTTCAGGTCAACAATAACTGAAAGTTCTGGTCTGCTCACCCTGCGAAGTCCAGATCTTCAGCTGGCGGGTCCACGAAGTACGAGTCTCCTTCACAGGAGTCTGAAGAACAACAACCAGTTAGTCACTAATTAAACATGTTAATGGTCCAATAACAACTTCATGGTCACAATAACTCACCGAGGAGCTTCTCAAACTCTTCGTCGTCCACGTCCTCGACGCTCTCGGCATCGCCGTCCGATCGCGGCCGACGAAGACGCTTCTCCTGCTGACGTTTCTTGAAGAAGCTGCAGAGTCGAGGAGAGAAAAGAAAACAAAGACCTCAAATGAGACTGAAGTTTAAAACTGACGGAGATTTTACGGAGTGAAACTTTCATCTGTTCCAAGTTATTAAAATATGAAAACACTGAGGAAAAAAGCAGGAAACTGACCGGTAGAAGAAGATCTCGTCCACGGGGATCTGACTCTCCTCCTTGGACAGAAACTCCTCGCTGTTCACTGACGGGACAGAAGACAGAATGTTCACTTCACTGACCCGGCGCTGCCATGAGCGACGGTGGAAGAACCCCGAATACAGTTTGACATCTTTAAAGGGAACTGACCTGGGAGGGAGACGGCAGCTGACCTCTGCCTGGACTGCAGCACGGCAGCGTCGGTGTTCTCTGGGGAGGAAACAGTGACAGCTGGATGAGTCACTTCCTGTTATTATTGATCAGTCAAACATTTGCATCGACACTCTGATTCATGAGGGTTCATTACGTTTCCCCTTCAGTTGTTTTGGGTTCCTGAAGACGAATCGGTCGAGGAACCTGATGAGAGTGAAGTCCTGCAGCGGGTCGCCGGAGTACGTGATGAACCCGCCCTGTGGAGACATCGGCAGCAATCAATGAAACATCGGCATCGATCAATGAAACATCGGCATCGATCAATGAAACATCGGCTTCACAGACGTGTCAGGTGGAGGAGAGGTGGTGTTTTTACCTGCAGGAGCGTTTTAGCAAACAGCGACACTGACGGGTGGAAGTGCAGAGCGAGCTGCAGACACACGGACAGGAAACAGGAAGTAGAATTATCTCCATGATGTCATGGTGCAGTCGAGTCGACATTTAAAGAAAATATTTTACATGAATTCACAATATAATTAAATAGTTTAAAATAATTTAATAATAAAATCCTGAACACGTTTCACAGCCGTTTCTGGGAACTAAAACATTAAATCTGTCTATCAGACTCATATAAATATCATTTATGGGAATAAAAATAACCAAAATGATCAATAATCAATTGGATTTCTAAACATCAGCTGAGCCGACGTGTTTGTTGGTTCTCACCCTCTTCAGCTCCCATAAGGTCGTGTGGTCGGCGCCGCAGAACAGCGGGTTCCTGTGCAGCGGCTCGTAGCTCTGCACGCTCTTCCCTCCTGACAACAGGAAGTCGAATGAGTCAGTAATCAACAATAAATAAAGATGAAACCAGTGATTGATCAGCTGATGAGTCACAAACCTTCCAGGTTCTGGTGATGCACCCACGATGCTGCAGGTTTGGCCTCCTCTGCACTCGCTGTTTCCTTTGGTTTGTCTGCATCCACAAAGTGCTCCTCTTCATCCTCCTCCTCCTCATCTCTTTCCTCAGGGAGATCTTTGAACTCCTCCTCCTCCCCGTCCTGAGAAACAAATCAGACATCACTGCTGAATGTTGCAGGACAGAAACATCGATGCTGCTCCTCCACCCTCAGCTCCATCTTACCCCGCCCTCCTGCAGCAGCATCTTCAGGCTCGGCTTGGCCTTCATGACCTCTGACACCAGGAACAGAGCGCCGCAGGCGAAGGTGGCGTTCTGCTCGGCGCTGACCTGCAACAGACGCTTCACGAAGGCTTTGACGCGCCGCAGCACGATGTCGGCCTTCAGAGACTTGTAGAGCAGGTTGAGGAACATGCTCTGCCTGGAGGACGAGGACAGACCGGAGTCCAGCAGCTTCCTGCAGAGGAGAAGTGAAACGAGTCGACAGTCTTAAATAATCCTCATCTTTCACAAAGTATAAAATAACTTTCTTTCCCTGTCAGAAGTTAAGAGACAGTAAAGCAGATCTTAGCGTGACGAGGACAACAACAGGAAGTGTCTTCTACCTGTAGAGTGTCACGTAGTACCGGTCAGAGATGCTCTGCTGGGAGTCCATCACCTGGAACAGCAGCATGAGCGCCTGCACGGCCGTGTTGAACTTCACCAGGTGAACCACTTTGAACAACGTGTCCAGCTGCTCCTTCACCTTCTCGTCTCCGGTGCCGGCGTAGGGATACGCCCTGTTCACGCCCGACAGCAGCGCACTCAGCATCTTCGACTCGATATCCTTCTTCTTGACGCAGGCGCGGAAAAAGGAGAAGTAGATGGTGATGAGTTTTGCCGCAAGTTCAGCCTCGTCGTGGCTCAGCCTCACCTGGCTGAGGAAGCAGACGGCGTAGTACTGCGCCTTCGGGCTGATGTTGGGCCGGAACATCAGCCGCTCCACCTCGCAGCACACCACCGCCTTCATGTTGGGGTGTTTGTGCAGCAGCGTCTCCAGCAGGTACGAGGACTTGGCTGCTGTCTTGTACTCGGGGTCGCCCAGCTTGTTGACCACCTGGATGAGCAGCGCCCTCTCCTGCTCAGGTCGGTTGCACAGCAGCTCATGGGCGGTGGCCAGCGCCTTCGCCTTTGTGGCCGCCACTGTGTCGTGAGCCACCGTGTCCAGAGTTATCACGAACTCGGCCACATGGTGTTTCAGCTGATGCTCGAAGTACCAGAGGATGAGGCGGCGGTCGCGAGCATCTCGGTTGCCGCTAGCGAGATCCTCCAGCTGGTCAAACGGGTGCTGAGCAAAGGGGCGGAGCTTCCTGTCCTCCGGCAGCAGATCAGACAGCAGCAGCTCTCGTAGCGTGTCCAGAGCCATTAGACCCATTCGCCGGCTGCCCTTCTTCTTCACCATGGCCACCAGGCTCTCCACGTGCTCCAGCATGTGCACCGGAGCATCCTGAATCAGAACCGTCATGGCCGCCATCCTGTCTGCCAGCACGCCGGAGGAGACCACCGTCTTCATCCAGGCAGAGTTGGCTCCTTTCTGCAGGCTCTTCTTGCCCTTGTAAAGCGCAACGTCGGCCTCATACAACCGCTGGGCCAGCGTCTTGTACTGGGAGACTGTTTCTGGATCCTGTGGCGTGGACGAGCCCTCGGCAGCGTATTCCTGGTCATACCATTTCCCTCCAGGTTTGATGAGCAGGACTTGTCTCTGCTGAAACTCAAACACATTCACATTCTGTTTCGCTCTTTTCCCGGCGGTCAACTTAGCATCTTTAGTCTTTTTTATTTTCTTTGTGTCCTTTGCTTGCTGGCCGTCGGTTTCCGTCAGCTGACTGCTGGACGGTTTGACCTCTGCAACAGATTTCCCTGTTTTGGCATTTTTACTTTCGTTCTTACGGGCGGCTTCACCCTCAGTCTCATCTGCGAGGATCTGCTGTCCAGAAAGCGCACGAATGCCCAGTTTGGTGATGAATTTCTCCAGTTCACCGCTCTCCAGGTCATCTATCGCTCCTTTCTTCCCTCCGTCGACGAGATCATTGGAGTCATCCAGGCCGGCGAGGAAAACATAGTCACCCTGCAGGACGCCAACAAGACAGAAATCTATAATAAGCAATTATTCAGTGCTGATGTGAAGACTTTCGTCTATCTGAAACATTGAGTTGGGTTTGACCCATCAACAGGCGGTGAACACGACACACACACCACACACACACCACACACACACCACACACACACCACACACACACACCACACACACACCACACACACACACACACACACACACACACACACACACACACACACACACACACACCAGAGGTTTAAACTCATCCCAGCATATTTACATACAAACACTCGTTAACGGGTCCATCAGATTCAACAGTGTCAATAAAACTAGCAGTCTTAATGGATTAAGTGCTTGTTACTTGCAGTCTCAGTTGTCGACGGAGTTAAAAACGTGACTACTCTCTCTCCATGAACATGAAGGCTGCCTGTAAGTGTCTCTGCTGCTTTCACCAGGTGAGCTCACCTGAGTTCCTCCCAGCCGTAAAACCTCCTCCAGGCTGAACTCGTCTTCGCCTTTCGTCGCTTTGTCTTCGCGTTCATCAGCTGCTGGATCTTCATCTTCGGCCCCGCTGCCGCTTCCAGCCTCCTCTTCGTTCTCTTCGGGCTCAAATGTCACTTTTTGAGGCGCTTTGGATCTTCGGCGTTGCTTGTTTCTCGCCGCCATGCTTGCTAACATGAGGAGGAGACGCGACCCGGAAGTGAAAGACAACGTGAAGACAACGTTTCCGGAGTTAAAAAACATAACATTGCTTACGTTACTTTTCTTGCGTTACGTTTGTGGTACAAAAGAGACATACGCGTGAATATTGATGTAAAATATGCTTATTTTTCTGAATGTAAAATTTTATCTCAAAAACATAAGCAAGAGTTCTCGTAGTCTTTATCCAATCATATGTTTTCACCCAATTACGTCATCACAGTTCGTCCAATCAGAGTTTGTTGTCTCTGTGTTGTCAAATTAAGACATTTTTTCAAAATAATAGCGGAAATGCCACTGGCATCTGTTGATCCATTCATTTTGTACGACAAACAGTCGGAGAAATGTTTTATTGTGAAAGGACAGCCGGTTGTTGTATATGTCACTACGGCCGCCTTGACATGACATGCACTCTGTTAGCATGAACGTTTCACCCCCACAAGGACTTTTCAGCTTTTTGCTAATTTACATTTGAACCCGATATCAATGAACACATGGATATTTACGTATTTTCTACCCGGAGCTTAAAAATTATTTCTAACCCGTTTGTCCTTATAGTTGACGAGCTTTTGGCCAACGTGTCTAATGCTAGCTGGCTAGCTGCTATTCCTACTAGCAGATGAAGTTGGTTGATGTGGTTGAAATTGAATCATTAAATTAAAGGTAACGTTACATTGACAGATAATGAGACCAGCTGAATATTACAACAGGTAGTTTTGCTTCATACGCAGGAGAATGAGAGTCTTTCATACAGCCAAAACGCAACAGTTGATCAGTTTACTTCATCTAGTTAATCAACCACCTGCAGGTAAGTGATACTTTTGATCTAGAAACTATTTTATCTATATTTATAGAAATAATCGATAATAAGGTCAATAAAATTATTATTATATTTATCTTGTAATATTTGTGTTGACAGTGCGATGGCGAGCAGCTCAAACCAGACTCTTCTGCTGCTCTTCACCGGACATGGAGAAGACCGGTCCCTCCATACTGAGACACCTGACCTCCAAAATAAAAGCCACTGGTCCGATCACAGTGGCCGAGTACACGAGGGAGGTTCTCACCAACCCCGTGACGGTACATGATGATCCCTCTCCCTGAACCAGAGGATCAACCTGGCTGACACACAACTGAAACATGTTTGAAATATCGAATCAAATCTCAAACGTACTAAAGTTATTCCATGCCACTTCACTTCCCGTTAAACTGATTATTTTCACAATAAATCTAAAATATATTTTCCCTGTCACTATGGTGTTTGGCCACTGGAGGGCAGCCTACAGTCTCACTGTGCACTCATCTGAAACAAAAAGTGATTAGTGATTTACCAGCTGAAATAATACAACCTACCACAAACTCTTAGAAGTGGCCACCCAGAATCACCACCTGTATACTCAGACTGACTTTGTTTTTCACTTTCAGGGTTATTATGTGAGAAACAACATGCTCGGTCCTGATGGAGATTTTATCACGTCACCCGAAATCAGTCAGATCTTTGGAGAGGTGAGGCTGGAGAAAAGACACACCTTTTTACAATGCAAAAATAAAACAATTTAATCTGATTTGTGTAATAGGAATGTTTAGTTTAATTTTACATTATTTTCACTCAATTCCACCACATCTGCTCTAAAATATAGTTATATATTTACATCCAATTTCTTTATCGATTTGTAATCTCAGATATAAAGAACAGCAAATTAGCATCAGAATATTCAGGATAAACAATCCCCCAAATGTTATTTAGTTTGTCTTCTGCATACATTTTCAGCTTCACCATGTGGAAGTGGGAAATGTTGGAAACGCATCGCTTCAGTTCAGTTGTAAGAAACCTGCTTTCAGTGTCTCTGATGTCTCCTGCTGCAGTTTGACCCTGCTTTGTTTCCTCCAGCTGCTCGGTGTGTGGATCCTCAGCGAGTGGATGGGAGCAGGTCGACCCAAACAGCTGCAGGTGGTGGAGCTCGGACCTGGAAAAGGATCGCTGGCCGCTGACGTCCTCCGAGTATGAGCTTAGCATTCTGATTGTTGAGTCTGTTACAGGTCACACGTTAGATTAATTAATGCCTTTTGCATATAACAATTTCCAGTATGCTTTGTTCTATAATAATACCACATACCACAGTACTCCTCGTTTGTTCAACATTAACCGTGTTTTCTCTCCAGGTGTTCGGTCAGCTGCAGTCAGTGCTGGGCGGGGCTTCTGTCTCGTTCCACCTGGTGGAGGTGAGTCCAGCTCTGAGTCGTCTCCAGGCCCAGAGTCTGACCGGCACCCGCAGCCAGGAGTCAGAAAGGGAGGACGAGCCGGTTTACCGCCATGGACAAACCGCCACTGGCTTGCCGGTGTCCTGGTATCGCCGCCTAGACGACGTCCCTGCAGGTTCACAGGATTGAGTGCCAGGAAAGTCACGTTTTATTACACACCAAAAAGTAAATATTAAAATAATTCTATCTGCTTCAGGATTCAGCATCTTTCTTGCTCATGAGTTCTTCGACGCCCTGCCAATCCACAAATTCCAGGTAGATTACAAGTCTGTGTACAATTTGTATTGATTTGATTTGTTTGTATAAAAAAGGATTTGTGTTGCTATCAGACCTTGGTGTCCTTGTGTAGTCAGGTAGAAATCCAGTGCCATTATAGATGTGACCACCAGATGGAAGCAGAGTTAAATACACTGAAGGTACCAAGAGGAGCAACTGCAGGCTGCATTTGTAGTTTCACCATGAGATCATAACTGTCTTTTTAGTTTGATTGTGACTCATTTGTGTTGCCAGGCAAACTGAAAACATCTTGCAAGTCTTGTTTCGGTAGCTTCTTCTACTTTGTCACAATCAGAAATAAATCTGGATTTCAACAGGAGATATTTTGCTACTGGTAGAAGAGAAACTGTTTCATAGGACGTCAGACAGAACAAATCTCCTGGTTAGTTCCAGCATGCTGGTTCAGATTTGTTTGCTTTGGGTAGCGGACAGAGAAAGGCTGGAGGGAGGTACTGGTGGACATCGAACCGGACAAGCCGGAGCAGCTGAGGTTCGTCATGGCGCCGTCTCCCACTCTGGCCTCGTCCACACTCATCCAGGTCAGTATACCTGAGAAGCTTTTCATTCATCTCATGAACTTCCTCAGCAGATGTTTTGGTGTTTTTCTGAGCCCTTTAAAGTCGGATTATTTCCAGTAGTAGTTCAGAACGTTCTCTTACATCTTTCACACACTGTGGAAACGACCTCCTCACATCTTCTGTCAGACGTGTTTTATAGTCTCCATTTGGTTTTTACTGCCCACATTTCGATCATCCATACGTTTGCAGCCTGTTAGCTTTGGCTCCTCCGGCTCGGTTCACACTCTTCAGCACGCTGCCAGATGTATGACACCATCATCATCAGATTGTATGAAGAAGCTGCTTCCAAAAGGGACGGCGAATGTTGGTGAATGTTCCCGGGACGCATCAGGTCCAGTGGGTTTTAGTGTCGGACCTCAGAAGGACAAAAAAAATACTTCCAATAGAAATGATCAGAGAAGAAACACATTACATGGTTCATCCCAACCGAAGCAGCTCTTAACCGGCAACTATATTTTACTTTGTGTCAGGCAGGTGAAAGGCGGGGGCACGTGGAGGTGTGTGCAGAGGGCGGGGTCATCGTCCAGCAGCTGGCCCGTCGGATCGCAGAGGAGGGAGGAGCAGCACTGATTGCCGATTACGGTCACGATGGAACCAAGACGGACACGTTCAGAGTACACGGACACGTTTTATTTCATTAAATAATAATTTATAGCTCAAATGTCTGACATATAATAAGTGGACGTGGCCACTGTGACATCACTCCCAGCAAAACCAATTTTATTTTTATATCCATCAGGGTTTTAAAGGTCATCAGCTCCACAACGTCTTGTTGTCACCCGGCTCGGCTGATCTCACCGCTGACGTGGACTTCAACTACCTGCGCAGGATGGCCGGAGGGGGCGTGGCCTGTCTTGGACCCGTCACTCAGAGGGTGTTCCTGAAGAACATGGGCATTGATGCCCGGATGCAGGTGAGATGTTCTTCTCAGAGCCTTTTAGAATTGACCATCACTGATAACCGGAGGCCTTAACGGACCATAAGCAACATCTTTATAGCTTATGCTGACATCACCTCCAGAGTTCTAATCTCCGGTCTGGTTCTCTGCAGGTTCTGCTGAGGAACTGCAGCGACCCGTCTACCAAGAAGCAGCTGATCGGCAGCTACGACATGTTGACCAACCCCACCAAGATGGGCGAGCGCTTTCACTTCTTTAGCCTGATACACCTCAGCCGCCTCGCCAAACCCAAACCAACAGAGGGGCTGAAGCTGGAGAAGAAGAGCCCGGCACAGCTTCCCATTGCCGGATTCACGGAGATCAGCTTCTCCTGAGCGAGCAGAGCTCATTAACTGTCCGGCGCCTCTCGCCCACAAGGATGAAAATCACCTGTCATGTTGCCATGGGAACGTTAAAAGCTTCTGATGTATGAGACGTTTGGGGAAGTCTCTCGAATTAAGAGAGGAAAAACTTTTTATTTCTACTTTACCAGGATTTTATTTAACATGCAGCAGACTGCAGATTCTGATATGATGAAATATTCAGGAAATATATGGAAAAAACTTTGCTCAATAAAAATTTGAAGTTCATATTTGACTCTTTTCAGTAAAATTCTAGTTTTGTAAATATCACATCGGGACCCTGGCCCTTAGAATTGAGTGGGCTGACACACAATATCGAGCGATTGTACATTACTCAAGGTCAGAGGTCATCCGGAACTCTGCTACGCTGACACTCAGCCACAGAAACATCTTGAAGCCGTTAGCTGAGCTTAGAGTTTTACAGCAGCCACTCACAACCAGCTCGCTGCTCCTCCAGTAGCAATTAAAAGATTCAGTTACACATGCAGGGGGAGGTCGTCGCTGCCAAATCAAGCAGGCGTCCTCCCGAGGAGCAGCGGAGTGAGGCGATCATGTTCGGAGTTGGTGATTAAATGATGGTTTCCAAACATCCTTCTGCGGATTGTTATCAGCGTTTCCTCCGATCCGGAAGAGTCTTTCTTTCTTTTCTGACCGGGTTGATTTGATGACTCAAACATTGGAAGGAATAAGAAGTCTCATTAAATCCCACCAACTGAACCTTGACTTTACAACCAGATAAAGTCTGAATCCTGGTTCGTTTTGTGTCCTCAAACCTGTCAAATTGTCCCATTATTCACTTTAAATAACAAAATACAAAAAGAAGCACATTCTATTCATTGCCAGGGTTACATCATGATGCTGTTTAATTCTCTATGTTCAACTTGGAAAGGTGTCAACTCCACTTATCAATCTTGTTTTTCTGTAAAAGAATCACAGAAAAATAAACCTTTAACATCATACTGATGTTAATCAAATGTCCCCGTTGAGTGGAAGAATGTTCAACAGTGTGAAAGATGTTGAATTTAAAGAAATTAAAACCACTGAAAATAAAATGTGCTACTATTGGAATGTCTAATAATTTGCTGATATTAAAATCAGCGAAGGAACTTTTAATGCAACTGAAAGTCAAAACGACAAAGATGAGCTCTGCAATCTGAACTTTCCAAACTGAAGAAACTCATGTTGATTATTTTGACCCTTCCACTAATTTACCATAATTTTTATTTATATTATTAAAATATTTGTCATTTTTCTGATGAGTTAATTAAGACTTAGTTTAATGTCTGAGGAGCATCGGCTGAGTGTTAAATAATGTTCTGTGAGATTCACAAAACATTTCTTTTAATATTTCATCATCAAAAATCAGCTACAAGAAACAGAGTTTGACAAAAATATAAAATGTGAAACAAACTCTCAGGATCGACGAAGCTCTACGGTTATTTTCTTCTCAGGCAGGTTTCCAAAGATAAAATCAAACAATTATAGCAGCTCGTTTCTCAGCTCGTCTTCGTCCGAAGTTAAATATATTTATTCTGCAAATGTTTCTACAATTAACCTTGAATCAACTGCAGCTCTGGAACTTCAGATTTTAGACGTCTGAGTCTTGTAAAAAAAAAAAAAAAAAAAAACAGAAAAAAATTTCCCCTATTTGAATCCAAACATCTGTTCTGACATTTCAAATATAATGAGAAAAGTTCACAGATGAATCCGCCACGTTGAGGGTCACTGCATGTTTAGCCACGTTAGCTGCTTCGGAGACGTCAATGCGGACGAGTTGTAAATATTTAACTATTCAAACATGGACGTGACATGTGGTTCAGATATTCACGCTTTCCAAGGGATACATCACAAAGACTTTTCAGCCTGAAAGTCAAAACTTCATCACAGAATACACGTGAAACTAATGCTAGCACCCGGAATTGAACATGTTACACTGGATGCTAATTGTTAGCATGATGAAACTCTAAAACGCGCTGTTGTTTCTCTACTTATTTAGACAAGAGTCTCAGAAAGATATTTACAACCCGAGGAAGTTGCATGTGATTCATTCACACGTCAACATAGTATATAACTTTCTGTCATGACCACTTTCACACAGAACGGGAATATTTCGCGGTGGTATGCGACGTTTTTTTCCATCGCGGCGCGATTAAAAACATCAACCAATCACGTTGTGTGTATGGACGTCATGTGACGACGACAACAACAATGGTGGACCTGATGATTACTGCGACCTCTATAGTATACAACAGACTGCCAGAGGCTGCTCTAAGTCAGGAGGATCCCGGTAGGTGGAGCTCCGCTCCTCAGATGTGGACGTGGTGGAGTTTCAGCTCCTGTCCGAGGCTGTGGAACTCCCCTCTTCCTCTACTCCCTGTTGAGTGAGGAAGAGGACGAGATCTTCACCACTGGATGATGTTGAATCATTTTTGAATGAGCGAGCGTAAATCTATTGCTGAAAAGTGTCGCAACTGTTGCAAATTCTCGTCGCCAACGGTATTAATAGTTTTGGTACTGAATACTCAACTGCGAATTACCTTACAGTTTATTAGTCACGCCCCCGGTGTCTATCCGCCTTCAGGAGTCACTTTCCGGTTAAATCATCGGTTTAGCAATTACAGTAAAGTGTAATGTCCGTACATCTGCAGTATGCTACCGCCTGCTAGCCAATGCGAGCTAGTAGCCTAAAAGATGTTTCAAACAGTTCAAATTGATTTTTCGTTACTGTAACGGGGTTATGAGATTGTACGAGGTTAATTACCTGATAACCTTTCAAAATTGAACGCTGTAAAGAAGCCGAAAAACTTACTACTGTCTCAGGAGTGAGGTCGGCCATCTTTATTTCCTCTGTTGCACAGATTTTTGGGTAAAGATGTGGTCTTGATGCTGCGTTCACATCCAACCGTTCGCGCGGTAATTTGAAGACCTCTCAGGAAACAGGAAATAAACGTTTGATCGGTTTAAAACAGACTCGCGAAATCTTATTTACTGTCATTGCGAGGTCAAATCAAGCTGGGATGAAAAGTGTAGCCTACATAATGGTTGCAAATATTAACAGGGCGTCGCATGACATCTATTTTTAAATTGCAATGCATCCTAATTATTTTCTTCTTAGCCCACAACTTCACGACGCTGCTAAAGTGGCTAAAAATAATGATTTATTAATTGCAAACAAATCAGTAACATTGCCCTAAAATAGTTTCCCGGTGGTGCATTACTGGACTATTATTAGAAATCATAGTCGGAACATATTCAACACATGTTTGTGTTGTGTGAAAACACAGAAAAACGTTAACAGGACAAACATGGCTCACATCGCTACACAGCTTGATGACATTTCAAATGTAAGAAATACGTAATAAAAATATTGTGTTTGAGCTGAAAGGTCTCTGGATCGGTTCTCAGGTAGCCCTTCTGTGTCCTGACTAGCAGCGCATTCATTTCTTTGGGAAGAATCCCTCATGTGTTGGTCCGGCAGCGTCTGTTTTTATGGCTTGTAGAAAAAGAAGGCAGTGAAATAAGAATAAGGTCAAATATTTGACCCAACTCATCACTGCGATGAGCGTTTCACAGTGTCCTCGCACAGCGGGCGCCTGTTCACGGTTCCCATGGTGACAGTTTCCAGGGACTCTGAACTCCTCATATTTGTTGCATCCCGTAGGAAATGTAAACCCTCCGAGGCCACTAGGGGTCCTCCTCCATGTCATCCAGGTTGGGCGACATGATGAAGTGTTTGGGGCAGTGCAGGCCTCTCTCATCGGCGTGCTCCTCCCAACGGGTGTCGTCACTTTCATGGGTGATGTAGCGCTCGCCGCGACGCGTCTCGAACTCCCTGAGGTCCAGCCACGTCTGGTAGTCCTACAAGATGGCGATTAAGAGGTATATACGTTATAAACTCCAGAATGTTGAGTTACAGCTTTCATACAATCATCCCAGGTGTTTTATTCTCTTCTTTCAGATCAGTGTACTCCGACATCTCTCCTGTCCTGCAGCTGCTCTGTAGTCTAGAGGTTGGAAAAGTACAGAAAGTGTTTGGTTACCTGCAGCCAGGGGTGACTCAGTGACTTGTCCACGCTGTAGCGCTTCCTCATCTTCACCTGCAGCAGGTTATTGATCAGGTCTGTAGCTGTGGACGGGAGCAAACGGCTGATGGTTTCATTTCAGTATCTTTGTGCCTCAGTTGCATATTTTTATTATCTAACCCTTCACATAGGTGGATCCCTCACCCTGCTCCGAGATCTCCTTCCAGGGGTTGGGTGGGTACATGAAGGCGGCGTTCTGGATCTGGTCGTTGATGTCCTCGTCCTCATTGAAGGGAAACGTTCCGCTCAGACTGACGTAGATGATGACGCCGACTGACCACATGTCCAGAGATCGGTTGTAGCCTTTGCTGCGAAGAACCTCCGGCGCCAAATAGGCTGGAGTGCCGACGACGGAACGACGGAACGACTTTTCCCCGATGATGCGAGCGAAGCCAAAGTCGCACAGCTTCACCTGGGAAAGACAAACATTTAAAGCAACGAACACACCCACCTACTGATTTGCTTGGGAAGTGGTCTTACCTGAGGGAAGGGCTCTGCTGAGGCCAGGAGAACGTTCTCAGGCTTCAGATCACAGTGGACGATGTTCTTGAAGTGAAGATGTCTGAGGGCCACCAGAATCTGTGGATCAGCAACACGCCAACTTAACATGAGACATGCAACATGAGATCATTTCCAAAATTGTGCTCTGAGTCATGCAGGACACACAAATCTAAAATCAGTTGTGTGCTCTCTCATCACTTTCATGAGACCGACCTGCGTGACCAAGAACTTGGTGAGTCGCTCAGGCAGTCGGCTCTTCTCGCTGGATAAAATCATCTCCAACATGTCGCCGTGAAGTTTCTCCATGACGACAAACACCTGCTCGGGAGTCTCGAACATGCACTCCAGGTTAACGATGCCCCGGTGGTGGAGGTTCTGGCAGAAAAAGGGCGGAAAAAACGCTCAGAGGTTCTCGATGGAGTGAAGGTCTAAACCTGATATTTTATTTTCAGCTTCAAAGATACATCCAGAAACAAGAGTGAAGGAAACAGGTTTGTCTTCATGATGATGTTTGATACCCTCCTCTGGTGCAGCGCGTCGTACCTGCAGAATGGCCACCTCGTTCCTCAGCTGGCTCTCCTGCTTGGTGGGAAACCTCATCTTGTCGATGATTTTGATCGCCACGTCTCTGCCGCTTTTTCTGTGTTTGCCTACAAGAAGGACGTCGGAAGGCATGAAACTTTCTCTCTTTAAACTTCAGATTTTTTATTCAATTCAGCTCAAATGAAAGAAAACAAACAGAGTCCCCAGAATTAAAGGGATGTTTATCTTCTAAACGTCTCACCGCTGTAGACGATTCCAAACTGCCCGGAGCCGAGGACGTCGTCCGCAAAGATCTGATACACGGAACTGATGTCCTGAACAGAAGTCACACATTAGTAACGTTAGTTCAGTTGGTCCCTGATGACCTGAGACAAAGGAGGAAGTTTAATGTCGCTTATTTAAATGTTTGACATTAAATCAGCACAATCACACATCTGGACGGGACATCAGGTAGAAACTGAGTTTCCTTGTTATTTAAAAAAATATTTTGCTCACAATGTTCTTGAAATCTTTTAGTGATTTAGAACTTTTGGAAAGAAATCAAGTGAATTTTTATTTGTGAGGAAAAACACAATTATCAAAATAGCAAAAACAAAAATAGTTTGAAATTTACAAAAAATGTAAATATTCAGAATTGATATTTTATATTTGATATTTTTTGAGAGTTTTGACCGCAGCTGTAATGATAACCACTAAAGATATCAATATTCTATTGAGTTTAATCAGTTCAAATGAGGTTTTGGGCTGATGGAGAACATTAACAGGACAGATTTGTTATTATGATGTTTGCATTTGTTAATAACACCGACATCAACACTGAGTATTTCATTTGAAGGACTTTGAGTGATGTATGAGGAATGTTTCTGTCATTTCGTCCCTCATCTGTTTCAACCACAAACACCTTCAGATGAAGATCCTCTCCTGTCTGTATAACTGGATGTGACAGCTCACCTGGTGGATCAAACACATCAGTCAGACCTTCACTCGGTCAGATTGTAGTTCAGCTGTGAGGACTCACCACGTTTTCTTGTATCTGGGAGTTGGACACTGATATGCTGATGGAGAGTTCCTCTGCGGAGACAAGCGACAACACAACCAGTTAATAACTATCGGAGCGACGCTGCGACCCACAAACGCTCCTCACGCGGACACGTGAGGGCTTTTGTTTTTATAACCTTCAAATCATTAAAATCACATTTCCTTTGATTGTTAACGAGGTGACAGATTTCCAGCCGAGATGGAGATGAAAGAGGAGCGAGGAAGTTTCCAGACATGACGACATTCGGCCAAAAACCCTTTTCCAGACTTTCCAAAGCCTCCATTTCCCTTTTTTTGGACTTAAGTACAGCGACACACGAGCCGCTGCATGCGAGTGAATTTCCACTGATGTATTGATTTCGGATGGCTGACCGGGTGTGATCGGGTCGGCCCCCGGCGATCGATACCTGCAGTCTGCTGCAGGTTGATATGTAGGTCACCGGTTACGTCACCGCGTACAGAGTTTATGTAACTTTATCGACACAGCGGTGAAGTTTGGATCTGCTCACGTCCACCGAAGACAGAACGTCTTCATCTGAAGCAGGTTGTTGGAATATTTATAATCCGGTTTGTGTCCTACGGAAGCTAAATGCTGCCACACCAGGAGAAGTATCACGGTAGCACACAAGAAGTTCATCACGACGATATGAAGACATAAAACCTTCAAATTAACGAAGAAAAGTTCTCGTCACAACAATATTCTGTTTGATGTTCAGTCAAAATAATTTGGGGTGTTAGAACATGAAGTGTTGTCATAACAACGTCAGTTATCAGGCTACGACATGATGGAACTTTCTTTTCAACAAGATGTTTATTAGGACACAAACTTTCACATTAACACTAATTTGCCACGTTGTTAGAACCGTTACAACGTGGCAAATTAGTGTTAATGTAAAAGTTTGTAACGGTTCTAACAACGTAATTATAACATTAGAACAATCTTCACACCAGCTGATGAACTGAAGGTGGAATAACGTGAACTTTTCTTTTTGTATGAAAGTAAACATTCTTCTGTTATGTGAAGTTTGAAAGTTGTAACTATATTATACAACAACCAGCCTCTAGTTTCATGAAGTGATCCATCGTTCTTCTTCCTGTTTGTCATCAATCAGCTGATCTGTTCTTTGTCATCGGCTGAGATTCTGCAGTAGTTTAATATTTGTCTACTTTGTTCTTTGATTGTGTTTCTGTATTCTGGCAGTCACGGAGGAACAATGTCGGACTGTTTACCACCAACATGATCCAAAAAAGCCGTTACATAACCCGTCCATTACTGTATTGATGTGCTGCTGCTTTAATTTCATTACAAAACAAAACATCCATTTTTGGAAGGAAGGAGCTGGACGTTAATTACTGAACGAGAGGCGAACACGACTCGCTGCCTCCATACGGCTGCGGAACAATAAAGCTCTTTCATAACACGTAACGGTGGTTTTTCTAGGTCTCCTCAGTCGTTTCCTCATTTGGAGATGAACGTTAAAAAAGTCACTTTAACCTGAAATGAATCGGTGACGAGCTGAAGCGGAAAATCCTCCGAAATCCCTTCAATCATTTTAAAACGTCAGCAGGCGGTCGGGCGGGTGTGTTGGTGTGTGTTGGTGTGTTGGTGTGTGTTGGTGTGTGTTGGTGTGCTGCCGTTGTGTAACAGTTGTTTCCTGACACAATGTTTACAGACAAATCCACATATCCATTAAACCATGTGGGAGTTGCGATGCGTCTCCGTATCAGAGGGTATAGATGTGCAGGGGTCACAGGGTCAAATCCCTGTTAAGCTTTCTAGTAAACATGAACATCTGCCTTTTTGCTACGTAGAAGATATTATTAAATATATACAGCTGGTATATCCAGAGACTTCCTGGATCCGGCTGCACAGAAAGCTTGTGTCATTAAATGTAAATTGGTTGATGGAAAACCTCTCTGATGAAATCTGTTACATACAATCAAGTACAAGTTAATGTTCATCAGCAATAAGCAGCCTGTTTGATAGCATGTTGCTAATCAGTGACATCATCAAAGACCACTGGAAGGAATATAGGAGAATAAAGTCCTATAAAACACCCCTAACTCTGTTTATATAATGATATATATGAAGAAGATGAGTCAGCCGGACTCACTGTGGATCTTCCCCTGGCCGGGCCCCGAGCCAACGCTGGCCTTCGGCGTGACAGGCATCATGGCCTGCCGTATGGCCTTCTCCCAGCTCTGCCCCACATCGCGCCCGACGCCAGACGCCGCCAGGACGGGGTTGTGGTACAGCCCGCTGTTGTCCTCCCCGACGTAGTACACCATGTTGGCTGTGATGACCTCGAAGCAGTGCGGGTTGCTGCCCTGAGCGAGGCTGCTCAGGTCCTGCGCCGGCTCCACCTGCAGGATCTCCGACAGCGGAATCTCCTGGAACCACACAGAACATTTACCCTGCCGTCCTCTCAGCTCAGGAACACAAACCTCTGCCCTCCAAAAACATCTTCACTTTCTGTGAGACCGCGTCCACCAATCAGAAGCCTGAAGGACCATCACAGTCTCCTCGGTCGGTCGAGCTGTGAGACGCTCTTTGAATTTTTCAGTGTTTGAAACTTCCCTTCCTGCCCTGAACCCGCCAGATCAAACGCATAACGGGAGCGATCGCCCCTCGTGTCATCTGAATGTCTTGTGTTGCCAAGTTCATCCCGCCCTCTTCCTCAACGCTCTCTGATTACAGGACAGGATGGCCCTCTGGCACTTTGGGCACGAGGCAGCGTGGCAACACTCCAGAGAGGCTGCAGGGGGGCGACCCGAACCCGCCGCCCGTCTCCTGCTCCTGCTCTCTTCAAAGGAAGGTCACCGCTGTGTTTGTGGTAAAGGTCGGCCGCCCCAGATGAAAGGAGGTGTGAGGAGGAACCAGATGAAAGGAACCAGCGACCCGAGTTCAGACGGGATCAGATAGTTTGAACCCAGATTCATAAACGGGACTGAACAAAGTTCTGTTATATTCACATAAAGATATACATGTGCTGGTTTGTGATTGGTTGTCAGGTTAAAGGTGCATTTCACATAGATGATGTTAGTCAGACAGACAGATGATTTTAATCTGGAATGTCTGTCAGGTCGCTCGACACTTCACGTACAGTTTGTTTGTTCTGATTTCAGACATGATCCAAACACTTTCTGTTGCCCGTCTTCCAACTTGATGTCAGAAAGAGCCGAGTCGATCGTCTTAAATGAACCTCCAGTCTTCTGCATGTTAAGCGGAGCAGCTGGAACCAGATCAGAGGTCCACAGAGTCTCCTACCTTGTAAAACTTGGCTCCACTTTCGTTCTGAAACAGTGTCAGACTCTTGCTGCCCAGCCTCCAGTAATGTCGCTTCCTCTGCGAAGACAAACCAGGTCATCAAGAAAAAGAGAAGATAAACAGAGTGTCCGTGTCCGTGTGCGTGTGCGTGTCCGTGTGCGTGTGCGTGTACGTGTGCGTGTGCGTGTGCGTGTGCGTGTGCCCTCACCAGGTTGTCCCGGCTGCTGTAGTGCACCATCCAGCCCTCTTTAACCAGAGTGGAGCTTTTCCTCTTGGTGTGTTTGATGGACTGAACCACCCGCATCAGAGGGATGTTGCTGCTGGTGGACGGGCTGCGGCACAACACACACACGGAGACATTTCAGTACATGCATCTACTCTTTATGTTCATCGCTGTGACCTCAAGTGTCCTGGGCAGACTGACGGAGGTGCTCTGAAGAGGAGCCTGAGATGCAGCTTCAAAGTTAATCAGAAACCTGCAAAGATCCAGAGAACAGAAGTCGTTTCTTTGGTCACCTGATGGCTCGGATCGTCTCTTCGTCCTTCTCGCCGTCCGTGCAGGAACCTTCGATGAAGAACAGCTTGTCCTCTGGCGTGGACGCCTCGTCCTGCTCGTCCATGCTGTGACCTCCGTCGCTGCTGACGTCACAATTGTCCACCTCCATGGTTGCTTCCGAGTCCAGGCTGAGGCTGGCCGACTCTGCAGACACGCAGTCAGAGACCAAGATCAGACTTGAGACCTGAGATCAATGAGCTGTTCTTCTAATGGTCCATAGCGGACTAATGCACTTCATACAACATGTAGTCAGACACAGAACTCCAAGGAAGTTCAATGACACATTCAACAACGATGTGAAAGGAACTCACCCCCGTTGAAGTCGACCTCACCCAGGCAGTCTCGAGGAACTTTGGCTGCACATCTCTTATGGCAGTTAAATTTACAATCTGAAGTAAAGAGAAGAAGTCGTGATGATGAATGTTTCAATCTCAGTGACCATCTCGCTCTTCTTATCTTTCTAAATGTTAAATCATGTGAATGGATTTTGGTTGCATGCCGTCACCTTTGCACTGCATCCCCTGGCGGAAGAGGCCCTTCAGGAGGCGCTTGCAGTACTGGCAGATGGTGGGACGGGTGTACGTGTGGACCGAGAACGTGTGCGGGACTTTGACCCGACCCAGAACCATCTTCTCCATCCAGATGGGACGTCCGCTCAGCAGGGAGTTCCGCTTCCCGGCGCCCAGGAGGGGGCGCTGCTTTTACCAGGTGAGCACGGGGAGGGAGGGGAGGGAGGGAGGGAGGGAGGGAGGGAGGGAGGGAAACCTGTAATTCCCAGTGTCCATTGAAGGCCACGCCTCTTGTGAGGTTCCTTTCTCTGCTTTACTTTCCGTGTTATTCAAGTCTACTTCTGCCAGAGCAGTTACCTTCACTGGGGCTGTGGTTCAGACCAGGAAGGTTCCCAGTTCGATCCCTGAACCACTGAACCACTGAACCACTGAACCCTGAACCGTCCCTGATGCTTCAGGATGCTTCCTGATCGTATACAAACGTGTGTGAATCAGTTTGCAGCTTAGGCACCTTTCATATCAGCTTCTGCCAACAGCTGTGAGTGTGAATGGATGAATGAGGCAACGTTGTGAAGTGCTCTGAGCACCGTTCAGGTAGAAAGGCGCGATATGACTGCAGCCCATTTACCTCTCTGATGTGTGAAACTCACCTTTAAATGTGTGCAAAACAATATTCAAACAGCATTCGGCTGTTTTTTGCTGCTGAATAACGAATTAATTGAAGAAGTTGTAGATAGGGGAAGTTTGCCCTGAAGCTTGTCTGCAGGATGTCTTTCTAAGACGTCTTGAACGAATCCAAACTGCAACATAAAACTGGAAATTATAAGTAATTAATAATACAACAAATAATGAGCCTCTCCCAGGTGGACGTCCTGTGTTTGACCCCTCACAAACTCCTCACCAAGTAGACGCTGTACATATTTATACTTACGTGACCTGACTCTCTGTCAGAAAGGCTTTCTGGCGGAAATCCCCTCGGGGCAAACTTGTCCCACAACCGAAGCAGTGAAAACCACCGAAGTGCTTTGAGTGGACGTTTGAAACGGGATGGAGCCGCGCCGCAACCGGAACGCGATGCAGCTGCACCCAGTGGACATCAGAGGGTTGGGAGGTCAGGCACGAACCATCGAGTCAATAAGGCCTGGCTCACAGTCAGCGATGCACTTCATGGATGTTGGATGGGGTTGAGGTCAGAGCTCTGTGCACACTCGACTAGGAAAAGCATTTCTGTAAGGACCCCAAAGCACACAACACACGGGCGGGTGTCCACCTCCTGTTGGCCGTACGGTGCCGATTCAATGCATAATTACTGACCGTCTCACACAGGCTCACCCACAGTTCTCTGTCTTGCACTACCTCATCTTGTGACTCACTCTATCTCTGCAGAGTAATCTCTAGTAGTGCTTTCCCCTTCGTCAGTTAACGGCCTGGCAGCAGACAGCAAAGGTTTTCTGCGCAAAGACACCTTGAGGTGCCACACAGTGTGTATCCGCGTGTGATGGATAGGACCGAATTCCTGAGGTGGCACTTTTCGTCTGTGCACATTCACACACACACATATGCGCAGTCACAAACGTGGCAGGACGCCACCTGGCAGCTGCTTCGGCAGTGACTTCATCGCCAATATTTTACGTTTCTTTCCGAGGCATTTTAATGGCCGTGGGTGTGCGTGTGTTTGCGTCAGGTATTTCCCACGTTGTGGGGACATCAGTCTCCTCACTCAGTCACATTGTGGGGACGGAAGTCCAACGCCTGTGATGTAGATTTATAGGTTGATGACTTGTTTTAAGGTTGAGGTTGCGATAGGTTACGGTAAATGTCAGGTAAAGTCTCCGGGGAAATTAACGCAGGTTGATATGATGCCCTCTGAAGGGGTGGAAAACATGACTAAATGTGTGTGTGTGTGTGTGTGTGTGTGTGTGTGTGTGTGTGTGTGTGTGTGACGCAGGGGCCCAGGAGAAGCCATATTACTCCGACTACTCCCCTCTGCGTCGAACCATTCACACCGTGTGCACCAGCCACTACTTGGATCTCTTCATCACC
>CAAKHC010014109.1:0-13430 GCA_901007825.1 Macroramphosus scolopax | reverse complement strand
ATCAGCCAATCACAGACACCCTGAAGTCTTTTGTACTGAGCTCGGGGGTGTTTTTTGAGTTATGTGCTCAGCAGACTGCGTGATCTAAACACACGCATGCAGGCGCTCGCACACACATGAACAGAAACGGCTCAGAAACCTCAGAAACCTCTGTAATGTTGCCGTGTTCACTGTAAAACTCTCCACAAACCTCCATAGGTTGACCAGTAATCAGTATTGGGGAGAAAGCAGGTAACAGAGTTGTATATCCTGGAACAGAAACTAACTGCACATCAGGCTCACTGACAACCTCCTGGTTAGTGAGCTGGTTGGTGAGCTGGTTAGTGAGCCGGTTAGTGAGCTGGTTAGTGAGCTGGTTGGTGAGCTGGTTAGTGAGCTGGTTAGTGAGCTGGTTGGTGAGCTGGTTAGTGAGCTGGTTGGTGAGCTGGTTAGTGAGCTGGTTAGTGAGCTGGTTGGTGAGCTGGTTAGTGAGCTGGTTGGTGAGCTGGTTAGTGAGCTGGTTAGTGAGCTGGTTAGTGAGCTGGTTGGTGAGCTGGTTAGTGAGCTGGCCTCCACTCGTCTGTGCAGCGTTGCAGATTAATGTTTGTGACGTATTGTGCTGTGGGAAAACACAGAAAATAAAAACTTGCTTTTTCTGTTAGTTGTACGCCAACAAAGTCACAACTTTATTCGCCTGGTTTTCTTTCCCTCTTGTTTACGGGTCTTCATCGCCTTGAATCTGTTGTCAGGGAAACATTGAGTCTTCGTGCCGTTTGCCAGACTTAACATCCCCATCGGAGTGATTCCTGGATTAGTGGACTCTGTGTTGTGGGAGTACAACACTCATTCACTGTGTTAACTAATAACGAAGGGCAATGATGAAGTAAACCCAAAGTATTCAATACATTCATATATTGGATGTGAAACAACTCTACCACGTTACACAACTCCATCGTTCTGTCCCGGGGTTGGAACGCAGGTCCTTGGTGAGTTTTGGGATGTAAATTGACAGCTTCTCGTTCGCCCCAACAGACCAGTGCTGTGGTCACCAGTCCACCTGTCTAACTCTGATACCAGAACCCCCTCAGACCATCGCTCATAAAGGACCCTGATTGTATAATGTGATTAACAGTGTTGATACATGCTTCTTACAACAGGGATGGACCTGGTGATGTACCGCCCCCTATAGGTTTGGAGTGAGAAGTATGAGGCCCTAGCTTGTTTTTAAAAGTTACAAAGTGCACCTTTAAGGACAGATTGCCTGTAGAAGCTTAACAGAATACTAAACTGAATCCTAATAGTAGCTTCAGTAGTTTTTTAGAACCAGTTGACGAGTTTAGAGATGATAAATAAATGATCAGTAACTCCTTTGGTATTATAGTTGTGTATAAAGATGGAGTTGTATATGACTCTCTCCCACCATGACATCTCCTGTGTTCTGTGCTCAGCAGAATTAAACAGATGTTCACTAATTAAACTTTAAAATATCAAGGTGTTACAATTTGGTGCCAATGGGATTCAACTAAAATGTATAGACACATTTTGGAGATTCTTCACATTCGCAACAGACAAATGGAAACCGCTGCTTCCAACCAGCAGAATCTAAAGCGGTGGTATTCTCCTGTTCCTATACTTTCCTCTCTCTTTACACGCTCTGCTGCTTCTCATCCTCTCAGATGGTGATTGCTGTCTGTTTTTCAGCAGTCGTCCCCTGTAGGATGGGGGGCCATGATACTTAACAGATGTGTGTGCTTGTGTGTTTGTGTGTGAGCGTGCCAGCGCAGTTTCCACTGATCTGTTCTTGGATGTACATTCAGGCCTATCAGATGAAGAGAGCTGAAACGTTGCTTCAGATTTCATCTCACCACAACAACTGCAGGCCTGGATTACGTGCATGCATTTGTTTGCGCGTACGTTCATGGACGTGTTGCTCTCGCTGCCAACCAGCATTCCCTTCCCGATGCTCCAAAGCACGACCCAACAAGCCTTTATTTATTAACCAAACCAAACCTTTGGAAATCCCATGAAAGCCTCCGTAAGTCCTCCATAGCCCATTTATAAACACTCCAAAAAGTTTACCTCATGCGTCGCCTCATCAGGGATGTGTGTTCCCAACCACCATAGACAAAAGACGGAGAAGTCCCATCACTCAGAAACAGAGACGAGCTCATTGAATGGCTAACAGACTCCGAGGCAGCCAGCGCTGTTCGTTTGGGTCACATACAGAAGACGAGGCGTGCAATGGTCATTATTTCCAATTTGTTCTCGTACTTCTGTCCTGAAGGGAAACAACTGTGAGATTGGAATATTCAATTTGGTTGTATGATGACTTATAAAAACAAACTGCTTCATCACACAATGCAGCCGAACCAGCAAAACCTCCACGATAGAATTTCAAAATAATGGTCCCCATCACAGTGTGAAGGGCCGGGATTATTATTATTTGTACCTTTTCTTAATAACTAGTTTAAGCAGATGAACAAGATCGTACTTTTGTTACAATGCTGAACATATTATTAGAGCAGAATAATGTATTTAAAGGTCAGCTGTTGTTGGTCATTTGTACAAATCTGTTGCATCTACCCATCATTTCCCATAAAATAACATTATTTTCATAGTACTTCAATGTCGCCCCCCCTCACCCCGAGACTCTGTAAACCATCTCCCTCATTTCTGGAACTGTGATCAGGGATATTAAGATGACTCACTACAAACGTTTTTATCATCTGTTTAACATTTCGGGCTCGGGGGGGAAGTATTAAGTGTTTCAAGTCTTAAGAATTAAATCCGAGTGAAGTCATGGGTCACCGGTGTTAAAGTCAAAGTGGAGATCAAAAGCTTTTATGATTTTGTCGGGTCAAGTCCGAAGTCAAGTATATATATCAGACATGTGACTCAATTCCACACCTGTGTGTCTTAATAAGTAATGGAGGTTTACTGTTCCACCATCAGGAGTTATTGGGAGGGAACAATCCAATGATCCTGTGTGTTTTGACAGGAGAGGATATTATCTGTGTCCTTGGCCGCGGTCCAGCCAGGTCTGTCTGTACTCGAGGATCAGGTGTCACCCAACCTGTGACTGATGAAAACACACACAGAACCTGCACTGATCGTCCTCGTCCAGGCAAGTTCAGCGTGCTGCAATCCCGATTAACACACTCCAACAGCAACTCTTGAGTCAAACGGGTTGTAAAACCACACAAACACTCCCACACATGATGAACACACATGGAACGACGCCTCCGAGCTGGTTCACTCAACTCCAGCTGCATGACTGTACAGATGTGACCCGCCCCTCTCCACGCCATCCACCAATCACACCCTCACAATCTGGCGGTCGATTCAAACTACAGGAACGTTGCATCCAACGACTCTTTATCAGCATCACTGCTGCTCATCACTCCTCAAGATCTGGATGTGAGGTGTCGGTGAGGTTGTCAACATGGTCTGCTGCTTTAATAAAGAATTTCAACGTGAGTTGTCTGACTGAACTGCACATATTTACATATATAACTATAGGGGTTCATTAATTCATTAATCAATATATTTGATCATGAGTGTGTCTGTGCAAACAAATTGCATCTTGTAATGTATCCTACTGTTTAAGGTGGGATGTGGATTCTAACGTAGCCTCTGTTAAACCAGCGTTATACTTCCTGCAACCAAATGTATGTGAGACTGTACACGTCTGTGTACTCACATTTAATTATGACTGCAAAACTGCAGCTACGAATACATGAATGCATTTTCTCTGTGTATGCAAATCGACAACCAGAAAGTAGCATGAGCAGAAGTACTGCATGTCGTCCATTAAGGAGGATCAACCAGGCCTGCCGCTGCACAAGGCCTCACTGTGGCAGTGTAGCATGTTAACACAGCAGTCAGAGAGTGTGTCGCCTCCAAGACCCCCATCCCTCAAAGACGGGTCGTAACACAGGACGGGAGGTCCAACCGTTGCACCTGATTTGTGTCAGCACTGGAATAGCACTCGGTTTAAAGCCGACCGTCTTTATTTGAAGAGGCCGCAAGGAGGTTCTGACGCACGCTGGCGCTACAACAGAGAGCGGCAATGAGAAACAGACTGCGGTGGGCTGTGAGTGGGGGGGAGGTAAAGAAAAAGGAGGGGGGAGACAGAAATTGATTTCTGACACGTCTTTATGGTTGCAACATGATCCCATATACAACTGATAAAGTACATCGCACTAAACCGAGCAGCAATGCAGACAGATTAAGTTAGGAAATTGAGTTCTTGCATGTCAGAGAACAGGAAGGGAAACAGCAAGCCAAGCGGGAGGCGGTGAAAACAGGGTTTAACTCCACCAGTACTAACTTCGTTGGCTTGATGGTCTAGCATGGAAGATCCCAGAGAACCCAGAGTTCCAATTAATTTCCAGTGGACAGGCTCTGCGTCCAAGGGGACAATTTAATGTCCCAGCATCCCGTACAGATTTGACTTTCTGCTTTCCAAGCGGAATGAATGGAGTGTGAAAAGACCATCTGGAAAAATGTTGTGTTTCAGGGAAGGAAAAGACATGATGGGGAAAGATACAAAGAGAGGAGGAGGATGGAGGGACGTTAATCATCCCTGTCAGAGGCCCTGAACTGAGGGAGCTCCCTCTAAATCTTGTTAAAGTTGTGATTGTTTCCACGGTTCATGACATATTAAATAATCGTTTCCCTCCTATTTATCTACGAGCTTCTTCCTGCACACGATACTGAGAACGTGTCTGACTGTCTGTCTGCCGGTGGAGCTCCTCAAGGGTCCATCATCAGACCTGGTTCATTCTCCCGATGGAGGACATCCAGGTCCAGAATCCCGTTCACATTCATCGAATATAAATACAAACAACGGAGTGAATATCATCAACAACATAGTCATCAGTTTAAAACAGAGAGGAAACGCAAAGACAGGAAATAACAGCGACATCACACAACGTCAATACTTTGAAGATGAAGCAGAGCTCAGAGCAAAAAATGTCCTGAGAGGAAAAGACGGAACGTTTTTGACCGAAATCAAATCTTTACATCCGCTGGTGGTTCTGTCTCAGATCTAATTTATGGACATCAGAGAAACACAAGAAAGAAATAATGAAATGTGACCAAGCTCCTGTTCTTCCTTTCCATTGTCTCCTCCTGTCACAACGATCTCAGCTTCATCTCAGACTCGTCCTTCTCCAGGCAGCAGTAGCAGATCGATTATTAGCTGAAGACTCTGCTACATGATGACGAAGACTCCACAGCGCCGCCTCATGAACGTGGTGACAGGTTTGTATTTTCAGGCTCTCGATGCTCGACACAGTTTGACGACACCGTGTATCAATGAGCTGCTGACCTCATGAAGGTCCTCGACTCCTGTCGGGTCCTCAGAACAGAGGCTGCTTGTTGAACAGCGTTCAGAGTTCAGGACTCCTGGTGATCAAGCTTTTAGTGTGCGGCCCCCCAGGTAATGGAACACGCCCTCTTCAGGTCAGTCTGCCAGGTAATGGAACACGCCCTCTTCAGGTCAGTCTGCCAGGTAATGGAACACGCCCTGTTGAGGTCAGTCTGCCAGGTAATGGAACACGCCCTCTTCAGGTCAGTCTGCCAGGTAATGGAACACGCCCTCTTTAGGTCAGTCTGCCAGGTAATGGAACACGCCCTGTTGAGGTCAGTCTGCCAGGTAATGGAACACGCCCTCTCACAGGCTTGTTATCAATGCTTTCTTACCTGAATGTGTTGTTCTCCTGGAACCTTCTGGACTCGGCTCTGGTTTAAATCCCTTTATTTACCTGCAGATCTTAGCCAGGTCTACCATAGATCATTAGTTTGAGGATTAAATGAACAACTCATTGTTTTCCTGTGCAGCCACAGGGTTTTTCATCACAAAGGAACATATGAATGGTATTAATGAACAGATAGAGGAGAGCGACAGTGACTTCTATTGTTATTTGTGTCTCTCAGATCAGTGTGATTCGCTGTGGGCTTCATCTGAACCTGTTTTATTCTTTATTTGGTTACATTTCTGACAAACTCCTGAAACCTCCTGCTGAATGATCTGGCAGCAGTTCCTGTTTGTACGTTAGCAGCGGATGCAGAGACCAACGATCATCGGAGGACACTGAAGGAAATCCTAAAAGTCAAGATTCTGGGAGAAGATCTGAGGTTCTGAGGAGCTTCTTACATATAAAAGCAGATTTATGAATGTCTATTGGGGGACATTGGAGATATTTATCTACAGATGTAACTCAGGTCTGTGTTTTCATATTTCACTGAGTGATGACAGAGCAGCGTGTTTAAATCCTCTTCTAAAGGACTTTCATAAATTACAAACAGTATAAACAAAGTTTTACTTACGTTTTATTTAAGCATGAGGTTGTCATTTCGCCGAGGTGATGCTCTCCAAGAAACCCCAGTTAGAAGAAATGTGACGGATTTGATTTGTTTGCTGTTGGATGAGAGTAAAGAACAGAGGAAGAGGACGGCGGATGAAGGATGAAGGATGAAGGGAAAACAACTGTGGGGAGATATAAATAGGAACAGACAGAAAGTAGCCGACCCGGTCCGATAGTTGTGAACATTTATTTTAACCTGGTTGGAGTACCGTCAGGTTAGTGGAGGTTCACACCAGTAAAACAGCTCAAATAGTGTCAAGTGAAGTTGTTGGCCGCAAGTAAGTTCAACAAACTGACTTTCAAATACTTTCAAATGATTTTCTAATAGCTCTGGAACTCATTGTATTGTTCAATGTGGCAAATCCCACCCATCTGGCACAGAAGCAGAGCCACCACAAATCATAAAAATTATCATCAAATGGTATTTGGCTCGGTTTCGGGGGCCTTCGTGGGGAAAGCGAGAGGAAATATGGAAAAACAGCAGAGTTCTCCTCTCTGGTGTGAGTCTCTGGCTCCCCCAGTGGGGCGGCTGAGGCGCCGCTCAGTCCCTCTGCATCCGTTTGTCATGTTCTTATCTGACATCCATTAAAACATAATGGAGAGCAGATGCCCTGGAGATGGAGAGAAAACCATAACACACACACACACACACACACACACACACACACACACACACACACACACACACACACACACACACAGACATCTGCAGCATCTATAGAAGTACATAATTACATAACACTTGCCCCGCTCACTGTGGAACACTGACACCCGCGCCAGGCTTTCCTAAATCAGGAGATGCTGGCGTGATAAGTGGCGCACACGTCGTAGCAAACTGAATGTAGCGTCGCACAAACTCCAACAGGAGGACGCGTCTGCAAACACGCTTTTGCATAAATACACAAAACTGATTAATGTGACACATGAATAACAATCAGTTCAACACCTTCAGAAAACAACAGATAAACTGAGGAACGAGAGTCATTGGGCGGGAATAGATCATCAAGCATTGTCACTGGGACCAAACCACACGGATGGAGAAGGAGAAGGAAAGAAACAGACAGGCAGGAATAGAAAGAGTTCAGGACGGAGGAGGACAGAATGAGAGAAACAGAAGCAGAACAAGGTGCATGGGAGAGAAGGAGTGAGGAGGCCAGTGTGAAATGGACCCTGATTGACACGATGATGATGATGATGATGATCGACGATGATTGGAGGTGAAGGGCCAACGCCATGGCGACCGGGCCATTTACGTGGAAAACGAACATTGTTATAAGTACAGTTTGTCCCCTGATGTCATCCTGCTGCTTCTCACGTCCGGGCCTTCAGCCATACCACCGGGTACTGGGCACACACACACACGCACGCACGCACGCACGCACGCACGCACGCACGCACGCACGCACGCACGCACGCACGCACGCACGCACGCACGCACGCACGCACGCACGCACGCACGCACGCACGCACGCACGCACACACACACACACACACACTCTCTACCGCAGAAGCACACACTAGAACACGGAGGCAAAGTCGCATTCAATAATAGAAATAACAGAGAAATACATGTAAAATGCAAATACTGCTAAACGATCAAGCAACTGTGAGAGCGAGCCAGTGATATTCAATACATGGACTCACTATCGGACCATTAGTCAACGACAGTGATGATGATGATGTTAAAGCTCCGTAGGTTTGCTGCTGTCAGCGTTCGGAGCAGCGAGCAGACCGGCTCCCACTGACTGGTTCTATCTCCTCCTGGGTTGGAGCCCTCAGACGGATCCTGTCAGCACAGGCTGAGAGCGTCTCCCCATCCACAGTCACAGCCCAGCTCAGCAGGAACACTCCGACGTGTTGATGTCCAGTCTGTTAATCAGGTTGAAGATAGGAACCGTCCATCATAGCGTCCCGACTTCCCGGTGGTGATTCCACCCTTTTGTTTTGGAGTGTAAATATCAACTGTAGCTGCAGGCTGAATATCAGACTACACTGTTTTTTGACTTGTAGTCTTGTAATTGCTCCTCACACATGGACTCTGTTGAGCACATCATGTGCTGGTTAAAGTGTCGAGCTCTGAACTTCACTGACCTCTTTTGCATTTCATACATGGTCCAAGCAGAATGATGTAGAGGGAGTGTTTCCTCTGTAATGGCCGAGGGGCTGAGGGGGCTGCAGACTGATTTATTGGGAATTTGGTGGTAAACAAAACAACACTTGGGCCAAAGTTGTACCACTGGATACCTTTGGACATTCAGCACATTTGTGTTCCAGATTAAGGCCTGTTTTAGCCCCCTGGAAATCTGATTCCCCTTCAGTTGGACTCAACATAATATAAAAATATATATATATATTCAATGTAATAAGCAGCTGTCAGGGCAGTTTGCTCAATATCATTCACGTACATTTAAGTGAATTGACTGAAAATGTTTTAGACCTTTTGCCCCCTTAAAGCAGAGATCAACCAGGATAAGATGATGGATGGACGAAGCATGTATGACTGTATTTCTTCCATCAGCCTGTCTGCTACAGCTGAACTCTGCTGTAGGTGGGGGAAGCAAGACGAGACGTGCAGAAGGCCTGAATTATTAATACAGGATAGGATTTGTTCTTTGTTTAATTAGGCAAGCTGATCTGCAAACAACCTGAGCAGGTTTTATTTTGGCTATGAGAACTCGCTGGCTCTGACTCATGTCATGACAGATAAGGTGAGCCAGGATCTTCAGATAATGACGGATTGTGTTATTTCAAGTTCCCCTTGTTGTGTAAGTGTTCAGTTCTGTCAGACATCCTAAACAAGGACCAAGAAGCCATCATGTTTCAGAGAAAACGTCCTGTTGGTTGGTGTGTGTTGCAGATTGCACTGCTCTCTTTTTACCTGCACTAGCCTGAGGACGGGGGTTGAATAGGGAGGATCAAACAGTCACACCTGGCGTCTGCGCTGCTAAACCACCGTCACCTACGAGGGGAACGGAGCAAACAGCCAACAGATTGACAGGCTGACTTGGTGTTAAGGAATGTTAACAAGCTAATGGGAGTCTTTCCCCATTAGGGTGTCCTGGAGCGAGGCACCCGGCCCAAACCTACCCGATATTTCATAATTGTGCGCACCACAAAGATGAAAAGGCATCAGGAAAGGTCAAAACAATTTTTACGACATCAGGACAGAGGAAACAACCGTAACCAGCTTTATAATTGGGAGTGATTTAATACCCGCCGGTCATCAGGGCAGCCTTCGCTGTGAAACCTCGCAACCTTCAACTTTGTTTACACCAATAATGTGGCACCCAAAGTGCTCTGACACAGATGGAAGTGCTCCCCAGAGCCTGATTGTGAGGGTCAGTCCTAAGGGAAACTCAGATAACACAAGTCCTCTCGTAAATTTGCGTCTTTCCAGCGGACTGACGGCTCTTTGGGCCGCATTGATTGACTGCAGCTCCAAGGGTCAATATTTTCTGGGTGAGTGGCTCCGTCTCGGAGGAGACAGCGTCTAACTCCGGCCCCTCGGACCGGATCTATAAATCTGTGTGTTTATGCCAGCGTGCATGAATACAATAAGTGTATATGTCTGCGTGTCAGGGTGATGCCTCGAGGCTCCTCACCGCCGCCGTGGAGCTTGTTCCTGCTTGCCCATCAATCAATTCTCACATTATGACTGTAGTGTCTCACACACACACACACACTTACATACACACACCTATGACCTCCAGTGATTGGTGGATTGTGAAGATAAACATCTAAATCCTGCAGCAATTAGAGGGCTTTTTTTTAAACTATATTCTCCCCAGAAGGCGAAGGTGGGGGGGGCTGAACAGGACAGAGATAGAGACGCTGCATGTTAGCAGCACATTTTACCGAAAGTTGAATGTAAAAATAAATATGATTGTTACAAAACTCAAGAAAATATGTTTGTTTGTGCCGTCATTGTTCACCTTTTATTTGAAGTCTCAATTAGAAGAAGAAAAAAAAAGAAATAGAAGTAATGCAACTGTAAAAACAAATTCTGGTCACATGATATATATTAAGTTACGTAGCTGCAGCTGAAGGTGTCTGAATATTTATTTTATTTGGGTGAAAGAAGAACCACAAAGAGGGTCAGTCACATTTAATCAATGAAGGGATTTTTAAATATTATTTCAACACTTCCGTTTTTTATTAACTTCTTTAATTTTTATACAACTATTCCATTCAAAATCTTTATATAAACAGTAGAAAATGTGCGTGACGTGGAGGAATCTTTGGAGTCTTTCAGCTCTGTGGAGTCTTTCAGTGTCTTTCAGCTCTGTGTTTTGGGGGACCCTGTTCCTGTTCCCAGTAACACCCGGCAGCATTAACCGATGAACCCACCATGCATCACATGTGTGGCAGCATGAATCAGCATCGTATGTTCATCTGACCTCCAGATCGTATTGCTGCCAGCTCCAAACTCATCCTGCAGCTGTAGCCGGTTGTCGTGGTGCGTTCGATAAATACTGTGTCTTGTTGGCCTCCACAGAGTCCAGGGAACTTCCGGTTCACCTGGCAGATGCTCCAATCTGAAATCAATCTCAGTCTTCTTTCATTGGTTTCTCTTTCTGTTACACCACTGGCACGAGGCTTCTTCCATAGCAGCTAAACACCAGTGTGTATTATTTCAGCAACTGCTAGCGAGCTGCATCGAGGTGTGTGTTTACTTATTTCATTTAGTGCCCTTCTAAATGTGTTTTTGGTCCATTCCAGGAGGCTGAGAGCCGAGTGGTGGAGGGCAGGGGTGTGTGTGTGTGTGTGTGTGTGTGTGTGTGTGTGTGTGTGTGTGTGTGTGTGTTCCTTCTCCTCTCCTTGTCAGCCTGCTTGACTTTTAGCAGCTAAACAGTCAGACATTTCCATCAGAAACAAAAATACATGTAATAAACTGAGTAAACCAATTAGATAATTAAAATAAATGTTTCTCTGAGTCTGCTGGAAATGAGCGGCTGTTTGCTCACATGTCCGGCTGTTCATTTCTACAACTACAAGACAGTGCACATGGGACCAGCCTAGCATCCGTCTGCTACCAGGCTAGCAGGAGAGCTCAGAGCGACACACAACTTCACTTCTCCAGGAGTTTGTGCAGCTCCAGCGTCCGCTTGCTCTTTTCACCCCTGTCGTCCGCACACGTGTTTTTGCATGCAGCAACTGTCACATCACATGCATTCATAACTGACTTTACTGGTTACCAACTGATGTTTGGAGACATAAACAGGCCCTGTGGTTGCTGCAATGATGATGACTCACTCCCCGTAATAACACCCTCTGCTGTGATTTGCCTAAATCAATGAAACCTCAGTGAGTCTCTTTGACCTTCTGAAACTGGATTCTGAGGTCAGCGTCGTGTCGTCTTCAGAACCTGCTGGCATGAACGTCGTCCTGTAGAGGACAGTAACACCTGCAGCCTATAAAGTCACATACTTTCAATGACCTCGTGTGTTTTCTGATGAGCAGCTCATTCTAAGTGTTGTGTTAGTGAGACATATTGTTTCTAACCGTGTGATAACACAGTTATCTCATACTGTAACATCAGTATTTCTAAAAGTAGCGGACAACTTCCTAAAACATTGTGGCGCAGCCAGTAAGCAAAGGACACGTTGTCAATGGCCCGATGATAAGCAGCAACAACAAGACTTCCCCGTGAATGGGAGAAGGCGTCGTTAGACTCCAGATTGAGGAAAAGCATTGTGACAGAAGCCGCATATTTCTGTTATTGTTTTGATACAGCGGGACAAAGTGAAACTCAATGCAATGGAAAAGCTCGCGGCTCAATGCGCTCCAACTGCTTCGGTTTCCTCCCTCACCCATCTCCCCCCCAGCAAGATGTCTTTCATGCCATTGTGGATGTGGCATACTGGAAACAATGAAAACAGCATAAACCCAAACTAGACTTCCTTTGGCACCAGCACTGCATTGTGGGATACGGTGAGAGTCCATGCTGGGTCAGAGGAAACTGAACTGGGGGCCTCTGCACCGACCGCACAACAATTTACACATGAAGAAGCAGAGACAAAGGCTGAACCTTGTTAATACGTGTTCCCATTCTAGCTGCTTCCTAGTTATTCTCAACCTCCGCTCATACCTTCACATTTAAAGGCAGAATGTGGTCGCCGAATAAACAAACCGGTTTCTGAGGCTTCTGTTATCTCTTGAGGTCCATTCAAGTTCATTTTATTTGCATCGCCGAAAATTGCAAATCGTACATCTCCCTCAGGATGTGCAACAAAGGACGGATCCCTCTTCCAGGACAAACACACAGTTAGATATCTGGCAGAGAGCAGACGGGAATAACAGGAGTAATATTATATGAAAAATCTGAATGGATCCACACGGACGGACAGAACGTACAGAACGATGACAAAGAGCTTTAAGATACTGCTGAGACGAGGAGAAGCTGAGTCACATGACCTCCGCTGCACCACAAAGACCTGGAATCCCACGCAGATTAAGTTGAGGGTGTATATAAGGGTGGAGATGTATAAAGAGACTAAATCCTCCTCAGCACAAAGTAACAGTGAAAATAGAAAGATGATGTGAAGAGGAAATCTGTTAGAAGATTGAAGATTGTTGTGTTTCTCTCTCGTTTCTGTCTGGAAGTCTTCAGTACCGAACACATATTTGTGTCCGAGTCATATTGGGACACCTCCGGTAGCCCTCGCTACGCTACGAGCCCTCAGATCCATCGCTGGAAAGATACTTGTTAACCGCTGTCATAAACCATCTGAAGAAGAGCTGAGATTCCCGGTGCGATTGCGGGCTGTGATGTCACCATTTGTTAACTGATTAATGATAACAATTACCAAATATATCCTTTCAAGGAATCAACAACATTACTGATGGCTGCATTCCATTTAGGTTAGCCCGTTCAAGGAGTCCACAACTCCAGGGACGAAAAGGATGGTTGACACATATCGAATCGTCCTCTCAAGACGATCCTCTGCTGAACAGAGAAACATCAAACCAATATGTGTCTGTGACATTTGCACAACTGGCTGGTTTGGATGTTCACTTTTATTTCACAGGACTGTCGGAGCTCTTCAGTCTGCTGCTTTTACACCAGGAATTTTATATCCA
>CAAKHC010014106.1:7772-24783 GCA_901007825.1 Macroramphosus scolopax | reverse complement strand
CCCCCCCCCCCCTCTGTTTTACAGCACAGAGTAAGGAGGATTTGTGTGTTAGTGAGGAATAAATCAGAAGTGTCCTGCATATTTTCTATCAGCAGTGAGAGGAAGCAAACTAAAGGGAGCTTGAAGTGTCCTTCTGCCTGCCAAAGGTTGAGGAAGTGTTCAGCTGTATTGGAATGCAGCAGGCAGCATCTTATAAGAACGTAGTTTGGACAGGAAGGAGAGGAAACAAGGTGGTGAAAGGAGCAGGAGTGAACAAAGTTGGGGAGCGAGGATGGAAGAGCGGAGATAAAGGAGGGAGAGACATGTGATGTGAAGGCGAGAGTGAGACGAGGGACGATTGAAAGAGAATTTCAGCGCTTGAGAACTCTCAAGCTGAGATATATTACACGAGCAGGGAAATACGTACACGTCCACCTGCTGCGGGAGCTTCCACAACTTTTAACCATCAAGTGATTCATCCATGAAAAAAGGTTCCGCTGCATAAACTCCAGCACAAACGACCAGAATCCAATTCAAGTTAAAAAGTTTATTTAAGAATTAAAAACTGGAGCAATATTATGATGAATGTAAAACTGATCTAATTTCATGAGGGCTGTAACGGCTGGAAGTTTTAAGCTATTGAAGTAAATATAAGACTTGCTTTAGAAGTCTCTGTATATTTGTCATGACCGCCCCTCTTTGTTTTCCTGTTTGTAGATAACTCTTGTGTACGTATCAACATCGTATCAACATCGTGCCGTATCAACTTGTTGAACAGTTCAACTCACCAGTAGACTTTGTCCTTGGTCACCCGCTCCTGCAGCAGAGTCCACTTGCGGCCCAGGTCGGTGGAAGCAAACAGCTGGAGACAAAGCAGAGAGGACCACGATTAGACGGACGGAAACACGCCCTCAAAGCAGGTGAATCACGAAGCCCAAATCTGTTTTTCAGCACAGGATGAATCGAGCTTTTGGAAAAAAAAGATCAGCCAATCACGCTGAAGAATTTCACGGTTCGCCGAGTTAAGACCGAGCTCAATTAATTATGAATCATAGCAGGGTTGGAGTGTGTGTCTGCGAGTGTGCACGTAATATTTTATGAGTAGTGTGTCGGAGCTGCCTGAGCTTGTCGAGCATTGATCGCACCCGTAATGAAAATCTATTGATTCTTCCACACAAGATGTCTGAAGAGCAGGTTTGAGTAAAGGACTTCACCGCGCAGTGCACGGACTTCTGCTGCCACACAACAACACAAACACACACTTTAACAAAACACTTTCCCCGTGCTCATTACTAATGGAGGGCCGCCTGCGAAGGCAGCGCATCCATCCTGCTCATAACAACCGTTGTCGGGTCAGGGTCAGAACATGCGAGTCAATGATCCTTCCAGCCTCACAGCATTTTTAGCCGTGGAAAAATAAACTCCACGGCTGACCTTGATGGAAATCTGCATCCGCCCCGACAAACCCACTTAATTTACACGTGCTGCTGAGCACACTCACATCATCATCCCCTTTAAATGATCTTTTTGTTCTGTTCCAATGGATTCCTCGCTTCCATCTGCAGCCTGCCCGTATGGAACAGATTAAAACCTAATTGAATTTTCGTGTTTAATTATGTGTAAATTATTAAAATTGCAGTGGAGCAAACATCTGAACAATTGTACCTAATATTGCACCTCTCTTCTTCTTCACTCGGCAGTTCACTTGTCAATGGCGTCGACGCCCCCGAGAGGCTTTCATTGTGTTGTGTTCCCGCTCACGGGGGAGTTCAGTGCCCTGAGATAACGTGACCCAGTGTGCTGATATAGAAATAATAAGTTCCTGACCACAGTGCCAGAAGAGGAAGTCAAATGGAGTTTTTATTAGTTTACTTTTTGTGTGTTTTGTGTGTTGATGTATTAATTCCCCCATCACCTCTATTACAGTAAAACTTATGGCCACAACTAAAAACAAACAAGACCAACTCCTAACTACGATTCCCTGTTTGCAGTCCTAGATGTTATATATATATATATATATATATATCATAGAGTGTGTGTGTGTCTGCCATCCTGCTTCCTTCACTCGTGTTATTCACTTGCCCTCCGGCTGTATTGTCGTACAGTAAATCACACATCAAGTGTGCTCTGCTGTTGCGTGTGAAAATTGAAATTTTATGCATTGCTGCACTGACAGCAGAGCTCCTCTGCTGGTGTAACTTCAGGCCTGTCTTCATGTTCACCCGTTCTGCTATAAAATCTACTACTTAGCTATTTGAGTGTTTCCCCGGCGCCCTGGTACCCACCCGTCCGTCCTTGCAGTAGGCCAGGAGCTTGTCTTCTTCTTTGGGGTGGAAGATGATCGTGTCCGGGGTGAAGGAGATGGGCTGCCGCTGGAAGGAGGAACCCTCGTCTGTGCTGATGAACAACATCTGATCCCTCTCGTTCACGGATGAGCCCATCAGCACCACCTGAGACACGGACAGCAGGAGGAGGAGGAGGAGGAGGAGGAGGAGGGGGAGAGAACAGAGGTCAGAGGTGAGATGAGATGATGTCCTGCTCAGTCAGCAGTATGTGGAGAACATAAAATGCTTTTCTCCTCATATCGATACCTGTGCACGTTAATTCCCCTGCCTGTACTGAAATGCTAAAGGTGATGAAGATGACTACATGCACGCACATTCATTCAAGGCCATTCTCTGAGCTATAGGAACAACCTCACATGCAGCTTGGACTGTGCAGACAACATATTGATTATCTATTGTGACTGTTATAGCCCATAAATTGAAGGCATTAAACAAGGAGCTCACCTGGACCAGAACACTCATCCATCACACTTATGTCCTGGACACTGAGGAGTAAGGCCACCGATACCGGTGATCAATACGGACTAATCATATTCATTAGGAGTTCATGAAAGGTGGGACGCTGTCCAACAAGGCTTCTGTGGTGTTTGCAGCTGGTGTGCACAAGTAACTGCTCAGTTATAGTGGACTCAAACCCAAACCGTAAATCCCCTTTAGGGCATTTCTGTCTGTACATCTTTTGTTCAGTTGCTCCCAAAAACAAGAGAGAAACTTAAAATTCTCCTTCACACCAGCTTGACACCTGCAACAGTGCATTAACTCCGAGGTTGTAGCTGAGTCACTTCATCACTATATTAGAGAAAGAAAATATTATTTTCAGTCTGCTCATCATGGCTACAATTAGGAGCCTCACATCTCACAGTATTGGAGAGTTTGTGTGCAGCGGCTGCTTGTTCTGAGCACACGTCCCTGAGCTGCACGGTCAATTAAAAAGGCCCAGTGTTTGTTTGGCTGCCAGAGGAGGGCCAGCAAGGACGAGCGGTGGTGGCAAAGTCAAAAGATGGGTGCGATGGTGAGAGGAGACGGAGGTTGTCGTGACAGTGAGGCAGCTTCACAGGAAAGTCAATACTAACCGGGTGACAGGGAGAATCAGGAGGTCCCTGCTGTTAGGCAATGGGGCATTTATTCATCTCCAAAGAGCCGAATTTAGGCTCCTACGATGTGAATCATTGATATGTTCTGTATTTGAGAGCACGTCTCCTCATGTCCCCTCGGAGCGGGACCATCAATCACGGCAGCCTGCCTCCGCCAATACGTCTCAATTTAAACATCAAGTCATTTTAACCTCGTTAGGTTCTGACGGTTTGACATCCTACACACACACACACACACACACACACACACACACACACACATACACATACACACACACACACACCATCAACAGAAAGAATATTTAAGAAAATACACAGATACAAGAAATGCCTGGCAAACATTCACACAGAATTCATGTGTGTGTGTGTGTGTGTGTGTGTGTGTTTGATCATTACAATTTTAACCTTTTGGAAATTGAGTTATTTAGAGGTAAAACACATTCCTGCTTTTTCCTGTGTGATTAAATTACACTCATTGACCCGCAGCAGCCTGGAATAGCTGTGTACTCACCAACGTGTCTGAATTAGCCGTTGGTGCAGAACATCAATTAAAGGAGAACCTCCAGGTTCTCTTGCAGCAGGAAGGAAACTCACTTCCAAATCACAGTGACATTTCTAATAATGAAATTAGCTTAAAGTTCAATCTTGGAACGAAACCTTTTCTCCGCTTGGTTTACTCCATATTTTAGATCCGGTTGTTTTACAGATGTGGGCCAATTAGAAGATCAAAACCGAAGCAGAGAGGACGACACTTTTTACAGCGTACTCTATATACAGCAGTGAAAGAGGAATTCCTGCACGGGAAGTAAAGAACATGTTTGCATGATTGTGGATTTAAAGTGACGTCAAGCACAAGACACTCCCTGTCCACCTCTGAAGTCACCTCCTGTCGCAGTAATGGGATCTGCCAACAAGTGGCACTGCAAGCGTGTAAATACTCTCGTAACTAAACACAGATGAATCTGAGCTTGACTACCTGACTCATGATAGAAGTTTTCGGGAAGAAGCAACATAAAAAAGGTTTGTGGGAGGCACTGCTATTCCTCAGCCGTAGTTAAGTTAGGATCCTGCACAATGAAAGGACTTTGATTCTTTCCTCCTCCGTAACGATTTCCTCTGAGTAATAACACCTCAAGCTTTGGGAAGCACAGTAATACTATTGTGCGCGGCAGATAAAAGCAGCTCTAAACTTCCTGTGTCTGCTCTGGAGACTGCCGGGGTGTGACACATTAAGCAGACTTACAGAAACAAAACTCAGCTCCTTTTAATCTGCAAAGCGCTTAAACACCAGTGTGGCTTTGCGGAGCGCAATCTGAGAGACTTCAGCTAATCGTTTGATCACAGTCTGACAGAGGAAGCTGATCACTGAAGACACACAAGTCCTGCTGTGTTGACACACATCAGAGGGTATCAGCCCTATAATCCATTATAAAACAACACAGTCTACTTAAGAGTTATGAATACATTGAAGGAGCGTTGTCATGCAGTCAAGCATGAACAGCATGAAGGTCCTTGGGCCAGAGGAGGACGAGGACCTACATTATCTCTGCATTGCATGTCACTACTTTGAACAGTTGAAGGGTTTTTAATACTCCAGCTGATGAAATCTCTTCAAGTCGTGAGAAGGAAGGAAGCTTGTACTGAATACACACACATACAGTATATATATCCGTATGTCAAACACACCTGTGAGTATAACATATGTACACACATGTGCATGGGGAGTTCTGCCTTGGACTGGTGATGCCTGATAGCATCATCCGTCCGTTCATCCGTACAAGAAGAGATCTTAAAGGGCCATACTGGTAGATAACAACTTGTTCATAGCCTTATTCTGCTTCCACCTAAGCTACGTCCCCAAAAAGCTCAGCCCTCAGCAACCACAGCTCCTTTCACAACGGTGACTCACTATTTTCTAGACCACAGCTCACTCTCTTCTCTTGAGGAGCATTGCTGTGTGATGTGACGAGATGGGCCGGCGCTAGCTTTCTTCAGGTGCTTACAAATCATCCCTTTAATGAGTCCCAAAGAAATGACATATGTTGTAAAAGTAAATGAAAAATAATTCTAAAAATAAGTCAACCCTAAGTGCCCCACAAGGCACCAAACAGACAGCCCTCTTGGAGCAGGTAATAAGACTGAATACAGAATTACCAGATTAACAATAATATATGCCTCTCATGAACAAGTCCACATGCATAAAAGACACATACACATGCATATCCATAGCGGCTTGCAGCACAATTCCTTTCCACTCAATTACATATGTAAATTGCTTGTGTCCTGGTTTCCGCTGGGAGAGAAAGCCCCATGTGACGGCAGTTTATTGAGCCGTAGTCTGTTGGGAATTAAGAGCCTCAATAGTTATTGGTGTCTGTACCATAAAGCATTGAGAACAAGAAGACCCCAAACCTGGTCCCAAATGTCTGCTTGGATTTGTATCGTAGTCGTATCTTAGATTTATTTGTGGTTCATCATTCTATTCAGCCAATGTTTGTCTGGAGCACGGACTCATTGACGCACTTGATTGACTTTGACATAGACAGTTGTCATTTCAAAAGGAGCCAATCACAGAATCCTCACAATATTCAACTGATTCCAATAATTAGTGTCCTTATCATTCATTTAGAAAGACGTCACTAGTAGGCAGACGATGTCTGGGTGCAGACCCAGGCACCTCCCTATCTGGACCCGGAGTGACAGCCGGTAAATCAAAGAGTAACGTATGAAACTTACAGGCGCCCCTTTTCTAGCCTTTACGGTAATCTCATTTGCATGCGTTCTGTGCATTGAACTCAGGCAGTGAGATACACTCACAGGAAAGAAGAGGTGGAGATACAGGAACAACAACAACAACATCAGAGACACATAACTTCACATGGCGTGCTCTACAAAGAGAAGAAGAGAGTAAAATCTGAGCTTCTAATCAAGAAAACACTGACTTGTTTTCACTTTTCTAAAATGCAGCACTTTATTTTAAGATGTTTCAAAGGCTCTTTGTGGTGCATTATATTTTTAAACACAGCATTTAAGGATGCCCCATTTCACTTGTAATGAGAAAAGAGCTTTTATTTATTGTAGTTCCAATTATTCACACTCCCTCCAGCTCAATTTGAAGTGTTCTTTGTTTGAATGGACAACTGACATTTGCACACTTGGCTCCTTCAATATACATATTGGTATTGAATTATAACTATGTAATGTAAACATTGAGCTCCCGACCTTTGCTTCAGGACATTTTCTCTCACTGGACCTCTTTGATTTCTAATTAAGGATACCTGATTTTGCACCGAAAACATGGGCAGAAAGGGGACGGGTTGAAAAACACTGGAATGATCCTTTAACAGAAGGAACCTGTTCGGGACATCATCTGGATGTGTGTCACGCAGCGACACACACCTCTCTGAAGCCAGGGTGAGAAATGATACACGTCGGGTAGGGATGGAGAGTGAGGGAGACAAACATGGTCGACACCTTGTCCTGCGAGGTGTCAGAAACAAGGAGATGAGAGGTCTGCCAACATTAACGCTCACCTCCACGACAGCACAAATGCATTAGCTGGAGGCCGGCTCGTGCATTAAACATATTAGCTTCATCTGGAAAACATGCCAGGAGCTGGCAAATCCCATATCTTGGCTCAGGTTCAGAGGAAACAGGTAATACCCAATGAGTGCACAGATATACGCACACAAGGGGGGGCAACCTTTATACATGACCTCAGGCTAAATAACTATTACAATGTATGCTTTGTTTACAAACTTCAACCCATGCATGTTGGCTAATTCTTTAACTAATGGTGCATGAACGCTCAGATATCATTACATGTTTGCATCTGTGCTTTCTCCTTCACTTTATATCCATGAAGCATATATTGGGGGGGGCAGAGAATGTGTGTGGTGAGCAGGGATAGATACAATGATGGATGGAGAGTACGTCTCTGTGCCTGTCCCAGATTCAGCCCTGTTATCTGGCTTCTCGAAGCCTCCCAAAGCACACAGACTGTGACAGGCGAGATGCAGTCACCTCTCTCTCCGGTGTATTTACCCGACTTCTCCAGCTATATTCACAGCTATTAAAACAAAATGAACCAGAGGCTATCATGCTAATTCAAATCAAACACAACGGGAACAAGTTATGTACTTTGCCTTACAAAGATGTGTAAAGAAGCGATTTCGGAGACAAAGAAAGACTCTGCAGTGATGATTTCATCCTCTGATTACTGCACACTTAACTGAAGAAGGCTTTCCGATGAGAGGTGAGACGTCTTTAACATCAGTGTCCTTCCTTTAGCACTTAGATATGTCAACATTATGACCGGATTTCCTAAACTACTCGATGTAGCGCCCTCTCCATTTCTCTCTCATCGATGGATGTCTTCGTCTTGATTGCTCTTCCAATATCTCCTCTGCTCGCTCAGAGTGTCCCTCTCTCTACCTGTATGGTGGATGGCGGGTCTAAGCTCTCCATTAGAGGAGGAAGACAATGATCAAACCTGGGCAAAGCTCCCGCTCCGTTTTAATTACATTTCTATGTCAAGTAAAGAGAAGAGGAAGGGAGGGGTGGGAGGAGAGGAACCTCTGAGCAATTATCCGAGACTTAATTACATAAAGTTAAAAAAGAACGCGGACGTGCCCACTTTGAAGCTGCTGTTTTTCTGTGTGTGAGAGAGAAAGAGCTTCATCGTCTCCGTTGACACTTGAAAGACTTCAGCGTGATACCGATGCCTGCCATTCAAGTGTCAACCACGCCGGCACACAGCGCCCAGCTCTCTCTGGCACTGGGAGCAGGCATCTGCACCACGACTCTATCCTGGCACCTAAAACAATATCAGACATAATGTCAAGTATTAAACAGGCGGTGCGAACTGCGTTACACTGATCACACATCATCCACATGAAATTAGCTATTTCATGGTTTTCCAAACAGGCTGACAACCGTTAGGAACCCTGGCACGTCGTTTACGACCATCAACTTCTGCCAGCGTGTGGCTGCGCTGATTAAAACTGGAGCGCATCTGTTCCATAAGATGCTGCCCGATGATGTCGGCGTTCACTGGACGCTGTTCACTCAGGACTTCCAACTAAATCAAGTGATCCGAACATTCATGAATGACAGAACTCTCCGACTTGCTTACTTAACGTTCCAACCTCACTGTGTACGTCTCATGATGGAGTCACAAGTACCACAACTATTGATCTCAATCTTCCCCCGCCCTTCTTAACAAAGCCCCCGAGGCACTAAAACTCTCGGCTAAAGGGGCAGTGAGGGTTCAAAGACACTTATGACAGGAATGACTGTCGGTCAGGCTTAAACCTGATGGACTGAACGGAGTTCTCGGCAAACTGAAACCTGGATAGACGACTTCTAAGTATGCTCGGAAGGAAAAAACTCCATCTCATGGAAATGAATCTTTATGATGAGGTTTTAATTGGTGATTTAATTGCTCTACACTTGCTAAGTGGAGTGAATATCCACCACTGGCATGTATTAACATTTTAAATTAAAGTCTCTACAGGATATATCTGTCATTTTCTGTATTCTACAACCACGTTTTGTTTTAATGCCTGTAATCCGTTATTCAGCAATTAGTCCATTTTCATTGTTTTAATAACGAAAAACATTGTTTGCACATGAGCATACAGGGAATTATATAATCCAGCAAAGGGTTTCAATACTTGGTGTTTTCATTGATCAGGCCTGAATCCATTGAGACTTTTATTCAACATTATACTTGTATGTATTGTATGTGGCTTGATGTATTCAATGAAAGGTATTTATTACCCGTTTTGAAGCAGGTCTGCCAGTTGTCTTGGGCTCATTCCTCCCACCCATTATTTTCTGAGCCGCTTATCCTGCCCACAGTCACGCAGGGCTGCAGCCTATTGGAGCGTGCTGTGAGTGAAAGGCGAGGTAAACCCAGAACAGGTCGCCTGTCGATCACCGGTCCGGCACGCACCAACACCAAAACAGACAACTGCTCTCACGCACATGCGAGCTCCGCGCACAACAGCCAGGTATGTGACCTTCTCCCTGTGAGGTGACATTGCAAAGCCACTGAGCCACCACGCTCGGGGATAATTGTGTCCCGTTATACTCCGACGACATTGAAAACAACTCCACAAACTCATCAGCAAAAGTAATACGGCAGCAAAAAGGGCGATTCCAGCTGGTGGTTTCATTACGGCAGTCATTCAGGGACACTGATTGAAAGGCAACAATTCTTATTCCTGCAACCTTCCACCAATGAAAACTTTAACAGTCTTTGTGGTTGTTTTGGCGGAACATGTGTTGAGTCAATAACGAGTAATCAAAATTATCAAAGGAGGATTTGTACATCTGTAAAAATTGTATAAGATTGGGACGTGCCTGATGGAAAAACCTTGCGATCAAACATAAAAATGGAAACACACACACACACGAGCTCGACCCCACGATGTGACTGTGTGTACAAACAGATGAATGCCCCTAACCTGTTGTTAACATGCTTCCTCACTGATCAACCACAAGTGATCACAAGCATCAGAATGCGTCTCCGCATGTCTCCGGTAACCACTCGTGATTGGATCCGTCCTCCCAGCTCTATATGCAAATAAACATTATTTCTGTTTCAAAGACTAACGTGTGTTGTTTAAACCGCCGGGACGGGGCGATGCTCTTCTTGCCTAGTCTGTTGGAAATCAATCTCGGAGACCATCTGCTGTCTGCATTCATATGCAGATATACATGGTCGGAAATTAAAAGGAGGAGAAGAAGAAATCAAAACAATACAGACTTGTTCCAGGCGAACGTAATCACACAGGATGTTTGACACACTCGTAATATCAAATATTATTGTGTAACGATAATAATAGGATGCTCTAGGCGCATGCATGTGTATGAACCAGAGAATACCGGTTGAGAACCTGACCTTGGTCACAGTTGCAGTCACACTGCTACAAGAATGTGTGTTCACATCTGCACTTGGAGCCGCCCTCATGGATCACAACACTTACTATGCATGTTAAAAGGAGGCTGAACAGCAGGGCTGTGCAATGTTATATCATCCATTGTATATTGTTATGAATCCTCCCCATGATAAGCATTTCTCATGTCAGGGTGCCTCCCTCTGACAGACATCTATGCAGCTGGAGACACACTCCCTCTCTCACACAATGACAGGTTCAGGTATATTTCCCCCATCACATGATCTAACCAGCTGTGACAATCAAAACAAAAGTATGACAACTGTTTTATTGTGATTATTTGCTTCAAGCAGAGTCCTCTTATTTCACAAGGGCTCAACATACCAGTATGCTATCCAACAATAAGCTCAAGTATAATTTATGGAGCTAATTTACCCCCTCAGTGTCAATTATCACTATAGCGCTCTTGAGATGAAATGACCACGGCTCTCAGCACGTGAAGTGCATTTGTGGTCACGTGACGCATTTTCAACAAGTGCCGGCTCTCCGAGCTTCACAAACAATAACGGCTGGAACTGTCGATTTAGAGAACACACATGGAAACGGGCTTGAACAGAAACAGAGGGGTAATGATCTTAATTGCTGGTTTGAGACTGGCGAGGTGGCGACACAAACCCATTAGCTCACTCTTTTATCAACTGTTGTGTGGTGAAGACAATTCATGTGGAGTATTTAATGGGACTGGCTGACAGTGTTCCTGGAAGTTTGACAGGAAGTAGAATTCTGAACGCGGAAAAAAGGGATTCATCAGCGGTTTTAAGGGTTTTGTTGTTTGGCAGTTGAAATTCAAGTGGAAATGTTAAATGAAGGCTGGCAAGTGGCTCCAACCCGCATTTACTTCACTGACGTCTCACTGCAGATTCATTTGGACTTTCTGTTTCTGGTTTTCATTAATTGTCTTATTCTGCGATTTCTCGAAGCCTCTGAAAACCTCTCGTCTACATAAATCATTCTGTGATTCTATAATATTGCCTGTCAGGGCCTGAAAGACCTGCTTGGGTTCCCTCATAAGTGGAACAAAAGGACTTATTCTTTAATTTGTAGAACACGATGACCTGAAGCATTAATAAATTAGATATATAGACAGGGGTCATAAACTTAACCTACCAAGTGTTGATCTAATAAGGAAACAAGAAGCCGACGTTCAAGTCAGTTCAAATATTACAACTTCTTTTATTGCTTTTCCGGCATTAAATTCAGCACATCTTGATTGCGGAGTTCTGACAGTGTGTCTGTGTCAGATACCGTAAAGCTCTGAGAAGCCGGCCCACCTCGGCCCGAATCCCCTCGCTGTTTGTATTCAGATAAAGGAAAGAAATATCTAGTATAAAATGTAGTACTGGTTTAGTCTGAGACAACTAGTACTGCATGCTAGAATTAGTTCATATAACATATGCAGCTGCTTCTACCCCCCCCCCCCAACACACACACACACACTCTCTTTAATAACGCCATCGTCATATTTATTATCCGTCTGCTTAAAAATTTAAAATCATCGGACTGCATTCCGATGTTGAACATGGAGGGTCCGTGTAAGCAACTGCATGCTAACTGCATGCTAACTGCATGCTAACTGCATGCTAACTGCATGCTAACTGCGTGCTAACTGCATGCTAACAGGGAGGAGCTATAAGAATTCTCATCCCGGCTTGTCAAACACCGACCTTTTGTCACGGACACCCTTTGTCCGATGTAAATTCCTTCGTGTCATTATGAGACATTAAAAGCAACTGATTAGGTTGCTGTGTAAGCGGGGCTTCGCGACACTGACAATAGTGTCTATCTTAGCCCCAAACACAATCTTTCCCTTCACCTAACCATTTGTGTTAAACTCCTAAACTCCAACAGACCTCAACAATTGGGTTAAAAAAAAGAAGGAATCAATCACTTGTCTCCTGCGGCGAAGTCCATTGTTTAACCTGCCTCCTTTCCTGCTATATATTACCATTAAAATGAAAATGTGTCTTGTATTGACATGAATTAGAGTTATTTGACGGCCTGCTGCATCAAACACAGACGCCAAAGGGCTCCTTGTGCATCGGTAAAAGATGCGAGGGGAGAGAGACGGCGTCGTTATCTGACCCGGTGGGAGCATCAATGCATGGAGGAGAAGGTGGTGGCGGCGAGCCGTGATCAAATACATCCCGCTTATTCAATAGTGTGACAGCGTAAATAGAATAATATGCCATTCACTCATTCAACAATAAAAGAATAAATGTTAATAATAAATGTAATTGTATGAATCGTGAGTTCAATAATATGTAATGATGCAGAGCAGGAGGGGAAATTGTTAGTAATCAATGTCTGCCTCACTCCAAACCAGATTTGACTGTGATGTATAATTGTGCCACTTCAAATCAACAACGTAGTGAATAATTCAAATTAATGCACGTTTCACCTTTTTCTCATTTCCTGTCAGTGACCTTAATAACCAGAGCAGATAGGGGAATCCATCAACATCCTTTACTTAATACGTGTGCACTATACAATTTAAAGACCACTAATGTCCACAAGTGCTCTAATTACAGGGAGATGTGGATGGGCGGCGACAGGGAGGAGAGGATATCTAATTTCCGACGTATAAATGGCTCGCATTAATATGCGGATCAGTGAGGAGAGGCTGGGCGGGGAGGGATGAGAGGCCAACGACTGGGGGAGAGGCTGAGAGATGAAAAAATAATGGAGGCTTGAGATTTCACAGCACAGTGGCAGGAGGGGGGGAGAGAGAGAGAGAGAGAGTGAGTGACCGAGCATTAAAGAAAACCATTGTATCTAATAGAATAAGTATTGGACATCTACTACTGCCTGAGAGGATGTGATGACCTGCAAGTGTTGAAACATTAGACCTCTTCTTATGGTAAAGAGAGGGATGATCAACATAACCATTATTTCGGTTCCAATTCCTCGTCTCTCCTACAGAAAATACCAAACAATACAGTTACCAAACTGTGGTGATGATGCTGTACCAGCAGAGAGCCGCTGGGGGAGGAACATGTGTCAAACACTCCTGCTTAGAATGAAACATGTTTCCATGTCAGGAGGAGTCACAGGTTTTTCCGTCCATCTAGTTGATGGTTGTCTAATATTTCAGTCTAAAATCTCCTTCAGGGCTTCATCTGGGTTTATTTCTGGTGGGTGTGAAGGCTGTTGCATATGATTCACATAATTTTCACACCAATCAAGCCATCCAGTGACCCCTCGTGCCCTACGGACGGGGACGTTCTCTACATGTCTCTCCACTCATTCAGGTGTAGACAGTTAATTTGTGTAATTAGTGACACCTCTGCACCTAATTCTTCAAGTCAGAATGGCCCCTTCAAAAGAGGTCCTTTGGGACGCCAATTCTGGCTTGTGAAAAACTAAACCTACTCCTCAGAGTGTCTTTTAGTAAAACCAAATGCTGCACAAGACATTTTTAAGTGAGCAAAATGGGACAATTAACTTTAATGAATGCCTCTTTCCTGATTGACGCGTCGCTGTGGCGGCAGCTTGTCAATCACATCGTGGCCTTCTCTATTGTCTGTTTTACTCCGAACGAGCCCAGAAATAACTAAATGAACATCATGCTCTATTGAAGAAGATTCAAGAAACAAGAAGACTTGGTACTTGTCATTGGAGTCAATGTGTTTTTTTTCCTTTGGGGACTATAAATTATTATTATTAACATATTCATGATGCTACAATCACCATCAGAATGCATTCTTTCAGCATGTTTGTTGTTTGGCCTCTTCCTCTGGTGCTTCCATGTATTTGACAGTCGACCTCCTTACTGTAGGTACTGTCACCACCTCCGGCCAGCGTCTGTTGGTTTGTTTTTCTGTCTTTTAGCTCGACTTTGCAAAATCTATCTGCCCCATTTATCACCAAACTTGTTGGAGGTGTAACTGTTTGACATGGAACTTGGCGGCGGTTTGTGCTCTCCACGTGCAGCAGCAGCTCTGATGTATCTGATATGCTCCAAACTGTACACTGTATGAATAACGGTGGGTTTGAGCTTCCTTGCATGCTGCCGTGGCTCCTGCAAACTGCTGCAGTTGGCAAGAAACCGGTGTTGATATTCATGCCTCTCGGAGCAGAGTGTCAGATCCCTGATTGCTAGCATGCTGAACAGATAACCTATAAACTGCAAGTAAGTGCTCGTACCGCAGGGTGATAACTCAGATAAATAAAGCAAAAAGGCTTCATAAGGAGACTGAATCTTTCCAAACTCTGAAAATATACTTGTGACTGTGCCTTACAGAGACATCCCGTAACCACTGTCATTGCTCTTTGCAGGCAGACTGGATGATAAGCACAGTGGAGAGGCTACAAACAAATCTAGCCTTGTTAAAACTTCATGCCTGGCTAAACAAACAGCCATTATAACGATTTGCGCCACTGTCCAAAAAAACAATACAAAAACACAAGGTTTTTATCGTTTCATCAACCTGATTTGCAGGCAAACAACTGTTATCATTCAGCTGAAGTTGTACATCTGCTTTTCCAGTATGGGTCACAAAGGGTGAGTTTGTTCCTGATTGGACAGGGACAGAAAACAACGCTGGAAAACAGTGCGAGGCGAGACAGAAGACAGCGGCGGAGGGGACGCGACATATGTCTGACCTCTATGCTCTCTGAAATGGAATCTTGCAAAGTTTGTGCAGAGCATCAGAGCACACCATCTGGTTTTATTGACCCTTCATCCTTGAGTTTGATAAAACTGCCCCATCTCTCCTATATCTCTTTATTTCCCCTCCTTTCTGACAGTTGGAATAATAAGTTACTGTAGCTGCAGAGTGTTGCTTCATGCAGTGGAAGACAGTAAGGCGGATGGGAGAGACCCCCACTGTTACCAAAGGGGAAACTCTCTTTGCAGCGCTAATTTTATTCTCCCACAAGCTCCCAGTGGGAGGGGGAATATCTGTCTCACTCCAGAGCTGTATCTTACTTCAGCTCCTCTATTAATAATCAGCCTGCGTCTCATGCACACAGTGACATCAAAGCTTAAGCCAAATAATGACTGAGCAGGGAACCACAAAGTCCTGAGTGTAATTTAGATTAATGAACGATGTCTAAACAAAAAAGAACAGAGCACCAAGTGTTGTCCTCAAAGGGCACTTTTACAAAAGTCTGTGAAAAATAAATGGAATTAACTCAGAAGGATTGATACTGCCTCTGCACCAGCCTTTTCTACACAAATGATTGAAGTGCAGAAATGAGCGTTTCCAACAAGGCATCTGCTCTTTGTTTCACTGTTAATAGATTATGTTACCCAAGTTAAAAAATAACTAGTGTTTATAATTGGCACATGTGCAGACACTTTTAAAAGGAGGTATTTAAAGATGGTTGAGCCATCTCCACTTCCTGCACCTCCATTCTAACCCCAACCCAGCAAAACTAAAGCCAAAATTGGTACGGGCAAGTCATCTTCCACTCATGGTGTCATTTGAAACCAGAGTCTGAGCATTGGTGATCAGGGAATGAAGCTGCAGTGTCGAGATCCACCTGACTAACTGGTGGGCAATTACTGTTGGACAAAAGTTGTGGAAGTTATCATGTGCAATTTCCAAACAGAAATCCACAAAACCAAGTCCATAATAAATTGTTTTCCTAGATTGTTGTGGTCAACCTTTAGGATGACCTGGACTACTGTCAATCAGGAAATCCATAGCAAGTCAATTACGGCTGAATGGGATCATCTTGTTTACTGGACAAGAGTGGAGGCTGTTGTAGCAGCAGACAAATAGTTTCAGAAAGACTGATCTGTTATTCAAGCAGAAGCACTGCTCCGCCTTAACAAGAGGCTATTATCAAGCTTCGGTCTTCCAGATCACAAGGTGCATCAATCACAGGACATGCAGAGTTCAGTGTGTGTGTGTGTGTGTGTGTGTGTGTGTGTGTGTGTGTGTGTGTGTCTATGTGTGTGTGTGTCTGAGAGAGAAAGACACAGCCTAACACACAGTGAACCACAATATCTGCAACAACAGAGTTTAAATAGCCTGAAATATCCCAACTGAGGACCGGATGACTACACACAACAAGCAGTACTGCACACTGTCCAAACAACAACTAAGACAGTCACATGTATCTAGCCAAATCATGTTGATATTTTTACTATTGTTCTACCTATAAATAAAGCTGAAGATGAGGTAAAGCAACATTAGACTAGTTATACAGGCACTACTTTGTGTTGGCTAGAGCAATTATCGGTACGTCAGCGGAGTGATACCTGTAATGATGGAATTCGCACTTAAACAGTAAAGTCAAGTAAACTGTATCTCGTGGTTCAAGTCATCAGTTATTGCTGTTTATGTTATTGAACAAACATAACACTTGTTTATTACCTAACTTTTCACACTTACCTGACGTCATGTTTCTCCTCGGGCGTTGCTAGCTAGCTAACGTATGTTAGCATCCTGTGGTGATGTTCTGCCGGGCAGGCAGCCCTTCATTACTCAGCTCCCTGTCAATCACAGGTACGCATGTTGCGTCAGTGTGGTGCGCACTGGTGATTGGGTGGGCGAGCCCTGTGTAGCTCGGGGTGGGCGGGGCCTGTGTAGCTCGGTGTTTTCCGGCTGTGTTCGTGTGTATGTGTGGTTGTTCGGTGACTGTTCCCGAGTGCTGCCGACAAGTTCAAGTGTCTTCACCTTGT
>CAAKHC010014105.1:21550-32508 GCA_901007825.1 Macroramphosus scolopax | reverse complement strand
CTTTGAAGAAGCCTTATAATCTAATCATGTTTGTTTGTTTTCCTGAACATATTCATCATTCTATAAAAAACATGTTTGGAAATTTGTTGTATTTGTATTATTATGCATGTATGTAATTTACACACACATACACACACATACACACACACGCACACGCACACACACACACACACGTGTATGTATATATAAGGTGCCTATATATCATCATTGGCTGAAGCACTGATGAGGATTCAACGTTCAACATCTTATTACACTTCAACTAACGCAATAATAAAATCTTAACGTCTTGGAGAACATCTGGTAGAATTCATTTCATCTCACAGCGTTTTCCTTTAGAAGTAGCGTGTCACGTCTTTTGGGATTTTGCTTGATTCATGACTTCGTACATTCCCCCTGCTAGCACTCTCTGAGGTTTATTAAATGAAAAGGCTGTTAACCTACAGTATACTCTGCATGGAGAGATTAATGGAGTGACCTAGTTTTAGAGTGGACCAGGACTAAAAGCAAACCTCTGCCCTTGGCAAACCACACAAGAGATTATCAATAATAATCCAAAATGGAAAAGCTGAATTGGGTATCTTGACAACAGGTGCTCTAACAGACAGTGACACAAGTGCTGCCGACCACAAAGTACACGTTTCTTTTTAAATGTTTGTTTTCAAAATCAGAAGAAATAAGGATCTAAAAGACAAAAACATGTATTAAACAATTTGACTGTTTCATTAAAGTATTTGTTGTACGTCATGGAATATTTAGATACTATGAATGTGATATGATATATATGGGGTAAATTGGACTTGGGTCTCTTTTTAATCCAAAATGTTCCTGATGTGTAGTGTTAAACTATGATTTGTGTTCTGCATTTGACATTTTTTTGGACCGTTTCAGAGACATGCGCAGGCCAAGAGCCAAATTAATTCCACCAGCAGCTCTCTGTCAACATCGTCTCTTGATAAGAGGCCAAAAATGGGGTCTAAACTTTAACTACATGACATATTTTCTCATGTAATCACTCTGTGTCATTTTTAGAGAAAATGTATTACGAACTGCTTTAACCCAGGGAAGTAATTCTCATGTGCTTTTTTTGTTTGTTTGTTGTTGTTTTTTTTGTGGGGGGCACTTATACCCATCCCCAATATTAATATAGAAACTACAAATCAATAAATGTCTTTGCTACATCAGGCATGATAATGCACAGGCAATTATTGCGGTGTACTGCAGAGGCCGTTGCAAAGCAGAGTTGGTCCCCCATGTTGACTCTATTGCTACGGCTTCCTCTAACTGTTATTTCACTGTGATACAATAGCTGACAGCATGAGATACTACTTTGTTTGCTTGTTTTGCTAAATGTACATCACATTATTCACAAGAAATTATACATCTGTTTTTGGTGGCTGATTTGCACAGATACAAATACATCAGCAATCGCTGAGCCCATTTGATTCAGGTTTGGACTTGTCTTTTTAATGCCAGTAATTCACGTGCGATGATGCACATGCAGCAACAAGCAAAAGAGATATGCATGCCCCTTCAACTTCCTCCTGCAGCCTAATGGCTCTGTTCCCAACAGGAACAAAGAGGTCAGCCTGCTGCTGCCATCGAAGGCACGGGATTACAAACTAAGATGACGGCTTCAGATGAGCATTGAGCTTTGATAAGTTTTCACAGTTTTGCATACGAAGACGACATTCGCTTCGAACGGTGGTACAAATATTCCTCTGTTTGTGAACCTAGCTAATGACACACACACACAACACAACACCGGCGGTCTCTTGCAACGCTGTGTGCACTAATTGTGCTTTATTTTTATGTCTGATGTGCACAGACAGGCCCTGTGCATTACAAGATGAAGCAGGATTAGAGCACAGTGGGTTAATCTTTAGGCCTGCCATCTGCCTGCACCACGGGAATTAAACCTGAAGCCACAGAAGCCACACATTAACCCCACAGGTGATCATTTCATGTGGGTGACCATCTTGTGAAAGTTGCACATATTCTGCTCCGATGGGCATAAAATGATTCATCCTTCCTCATCTTGACATATTAGCTTTGCCCTCAAAACCGTCTGACTGTACATGAAAGGAAGCCAGAAGTCACTGATCTTGAATGAATAACTGATGCTTCCAAAATATGAATGTAGGTGATTCTACCTCCGTATGAGTGCATCAGTGTGTTTATTCCTTCTTTACACTGCGCCAAGTCGCTGCACCGAGCAGCGGCTGAGCACATGCTGCATTCTATACGTTCATCCAGTACAATTCAGATTATAAAAGTAGATTAATTTCAGCATGAGAATGGACTGCAAAAGGTTAAGTCTTGTCTGTAAATCCTTTCGCATGCAACATGTTTTAATAGTATGCTGCCGCAACATACAGTCGTTCTGTTTGTACGTTAGAAATGTTCTTTTAACGGATCAGCGAAATATTAAACGTGTGCAATGTTTTCCCCTTTTATGTCTTATGTAAGTTTGCTGTTGTAGATCATAAAAGTCTAATAATAGACAACATGTTTGGAGGTCAAGGAGGATACTTCCTTATACTGTGGGTGTACATTTATAAAATGAAAACTTTACGTATGAAGATTTTGGTGCCATTTAATTTGTTCAGTTTTTGTCGGGATTAATGAATCGATGGAATAAATTTATTAGTAAAACATGGAGCTGTAACTAATCAAAGGGTTGTTTTTGTAGAAAGATGATCCAAGTCAATTGCAGCCTGAGACAATACCTTGATATTATTTACAAGACACTACCTCTGTGGTAAAGGAGATTATCAAACAAGGAGATTAACTTGCTTTGATTCCTAAATACTATTCAAGAATTCCCAGAAAGACATTAAGTTAATCAGTGAGGTTTTTAATTAAAGAGACATTACACACAATTGACACAGTCCACGACAGAACAACTGACATTTATAAAGAAAGAAAGATTCGAGTCAACAACAGAATCACAACTTACAACCGACATCAATGTAAAACAATATATTTGATCATTTATTCAGATTTCTGAGTTTAATAAAGTCAACACATTCCCTCCTTGATTTCTACCCTAACATTCAAACAGGAATTATAATCCCATCAGGTCAATCACAGCTTTCATCTGCATTATCCACATGATGATTCTATTACTTGAGTGCAATGTAGTAAATAGTTGTTTTCTTAATGCAACAGATGGTTGTGGAGTGCGTAGCAGATGGTCCCATATACAATACGGGCCGGACACTGACCAGTATTACAGAATAGATTCTGCATTGTTTTAATCCCTCTTTGTGTCTACAACAAAGTTGGCCAAAGCATTTCAGTGGAAGACAAATTGTTTCAATGAAAAGTGATTGAATTTAAGGTTTTCATTGTGACAACAGTATATTTTGTTTTTAAATGTAGATTGAAGTTCAAGTTGAATTTAGTCACAAGACGTTGACAGTTGCAGTTTCAGGCACTTGCACCTCCTATGTGAATGAATGCACAATTTGTCTGAAGATTAATTACCGATGTCTATTAATGTATTTATATCTGCTATTGTTCTTCATTAAAACTAAAACAATGTGAAAAAAATATACCTTTCCTCCATCTGCAATGTCGGGGTATGAACTCCTCTTCCAGGAACAGCCGTCTCCTGCGGGCTGGTGGTGGAAGAAGCCCCGTTGGTCTGAGGTGGCCAAGGAGTAACTCTTAAGTTGTGTCATTGGATTAGCTTGCGATCATCTGCTGTCAGCCACCACAGTCGCCCACAAACACCTCGAGAGCTGCATCTCATGTACAAGACTCCCGACAGAGTCGTCTTCATGGTGCGACTTCACTGCTTCATTCTTTAGGATGAAGAATGTAAAGATACTACATCTGCCACTTTACTTTGTATTTGTCCATGCCTGCTCTGGTAAGTTTGACTAATTAATTATCTGCTTACATTCGATTCAGGGAGCTAAGATCAGATTGTGAATGTTATACAGATTCATTTAGGAGTTTCTGGGTGGATGATTGTCAATCTCAGTTTGGGATTCTGTTCTCCAGCTTACTTTAAATGTGAGTTCATGATGTCTATGACGATCTGTTTGCTTGTTTGATTTAGGAAATCATGTTATAAAGTTTTGTGAAATTACAAAAACTAAAATGTGTTTAGATATTACAGGAAAAAAGCAAACAATTTCTACTGTCTATTGTCTACTGTCTGTAAAATCTTAAGTCTATATGGAGAAAAGGTGCGGGGGTTGTTGACGTAACTCACCTTTAATCCCAGTCAAACTGACCGAGAAGCAGGGGGGCGTACGGGGAGAGCTTTATATAGTTCACTCTAGTATTTAAAGGGGACTATGTCATTTCTAATGAACAGTAGACACATTTATATTTCTATTTTTTCATGCATGAAACCAATTTTCAATTTGTAATTGGAACAAGAAAACAGGTTTAAAACATTTTATAGAGGTGAATGATGTGAATGATGTAAAACGTGCAGAATGTCATTCGGTTGTGGTTTTCTTACCCTCACCCAGCGCAAGCAGACTTTGCCCCTTACTTCTATGACAACGGACCCTACAGCCAGAATGGGAACCTGGCGTTGTTCAGCCTCTCCGAGGACACGGCCGTTGGTGAGAACTGCCTCTGACACACAGGACATTTAGTGGGAACACTGCAGACCACTGGAACAAGCAATCAACAAAGTGGCGTGTTCTGGTTGCCAACACATGTGAGGGACCAGGATGTTGAACTGTCTCTGATAGCCGAGCAGATGTTGTGTTACATGTGTGCACTCACACTAACATGCTCATCTGCTGGTGCCACCTGTTTATGTGAGGATGGTTTGCTGGCTGTGAATGAGGTGCAGCTGTCCCTCCACACCTTCCATCAGTTAGGGTACTTATCCCGTCGATGCTTATTGGGTCTCACACTGGTTTGAGGTATTAGAAAAATACATACATAACACATGCATATAGTTAGAAGCTGGTTTGCATGCATACTGGAGCATAATCAAACTGCTACATTGTTCTGTGACCAAGTCAAGTTGCTGATCTTTATTTGACTAAGTGATCTCTTTGTTTAGGTACACAAATATATAGCCTTAATGGCACAGACCCGGAAGGCCAGGAGGTGAGGTACGGCCTCTCCTTCGACCCAGGGTCCAAGGAATACTTCAGTGTGGACGCCGTATCTGGAAACATCACTTTAGTGGCAAAGCTGGACAGAGAGGTAAACCTGACATAAGTAACCAACGACCTTGTGGTAGAAAATGAATGACCTCCTATTAACTTGTGTTCCATCATCGGTCAGAAACAAGATTCGATCGACGTTCTTGTTAGCATCACAGACGGGAAAAGCAAGGTGAGTGTGTGGTCATGCCATTTTAATCATATGCTGTCATGTAACACATGATTTAAACACTTGAATTAGGTATTTCATTTATTTTCTATTTTTCCGTTCAGGTTGTGGAAAGAGTTACGATATTCGTGATGGATGCAAACGATGAAAAGCCTGAATTTCAAAACATGCCGGCAATTATTGATGTCCTGGAAGTAAGTTAAAACTTATTTATAATCCCATTGGTTAAAACATGCAAGTGTCTCAGCAACAAATGAAAAGAAGTGTCATTGCAGAATAAAACATATATTTCCCTTTAAGCCCTGTATGTTGTTGTGTGTGTTTTAGACAACGGAGTCTGGAAGCAGCATCTACAAGGCCGAGGCAGTGGACAGAGACACGGGCTCGGGAGGCTCCATCACCTACTTCCTCCAGGTAATATTTGGCAGTGGCACCTTCTGCTTATTTACATCCATTTCACTTGTACTGATGCACTAAATGCTTATATAAGCATTAAAAAGGTGCTTTAAAAAGCTGCTGCTGGAACTCACCAGCTCTAATGTTAATCTGCACATGATGGATAGAATATATGGATGTAGAAATAATGAGATTAATATTAGATTTGCTTTGGTTCACATATGTGTTCCTGCACGAACCAGGCTTTTCTGGTGTAGTTATGAGCATGGGTATTAATTACAATTACATGTGTGTCAGGTATTGGGGGCTTAGAGGACGATGGCAGGGGGGTGTTCGTTTGCACTTTGGGCTATTAAGACCAAAGAACAGCTGACCAGGAGTGACATTGACGTGTGAGACAGTGCACATCTGGACAAAGCAGCTTTGACATGCCTACACTGTCCTTGCATATGGGCATATGGGGTCCTTACATCCAGATGGACAAAGAGACATTATACAGGATTCAGCCTAATTCAAGTGACTGGAGAGTGTTTTTATGCAGCCATCTGACCACTCTAAATGATATCGCACGTGAGGGGTTCAGCCAAAGGCTTCTACTCATGTGACCGTATTTTAGTCTGTGTTGTCCCTTTTTAAAATCCTCCTTTTGTTCTGTTCTCTGTCACAGAGTCCTCAGTCCGGTTTGTTTGGCATTGACAGACACAGCGGTGTCATTCGCATCAAGACCGGGGAAGCGTTGGACTATGAGAAAACTAAGACACACTTTATCACTGTTATTGCAAAGGTAAAACGTCACATCTCATGGAAGGTTTATGCTGTATCATAGGGAGATTTAATTTTCTACTTAGCAACCTGTGGATTCTTCTGACAATTCTAAACACTAGGCTAATATTTTTGGAAGGGGATCTGTGGTCGGTTCGACCCTCGTGCACACAGATGTGTCACAAGCGTGCTGCAAGGAAACACACTGACTTTATTATCATACATGATAACATGCCTGAAACATGTTTTGACACATTGAGATGAAATAGAGAGAAAGTTTTTCTTCAACATGCCTTTATAAACATTACAAAACTACAGATGACAACGGAGGCAAATATCAGAAACCTTTACGATCCATCTGTTCGGACATTATGTCCTTTTGTAGTGAAAGGTGCTTTACTTTCTTCCAGGACGGTGGTGGAAATCTAAACGGAAAGGAGCAGTTTATGTCATCGTCTGCAACCTTAACGATCAATGTGATCGATGCACAAGACACCTCGCCATCTTTTATTGGAACCCCTTACTTTGGCTACGTTTATGAAGTGTCGGTGCCAGTGAGTATGAAAACATCTGGCAGTGATAATCTCCTGTGATTGTACAATTTACTATAAACATGCTATAATAACCGCAACACATCCCACAAGACAGTTTGTCAAATTTTCTCTTTAACATTATATTTAGATTGATATTTATATTATCATTTCATTGAGATATCACAGCCTGGTAGGGCATGGTGAAATAACATATTGAATACTCACAGTATAAACAGGATCCAACAAAGACACCAACACAGTGTGATGTAATGTGACGCAGCTTTCATTGCTGGCATCTTATCGTAATGCTCATGCTGCCTGCTTCATCTACTTTCCAACGCCATGTGAAAGCCACATTAACTCTTTGGACACAAAATGTGCAGAAGCTCATCGCACAACATGATAGCATCATCTGACTTTAACTCAAAAAGGAGTAATGAGGACATTAATGGTGTTTTAATGGCGATCAGAGACAAACACAGGGTGTCTCAACACTCTGTCAAATTATAATTAACTACTTATTGCCAATGTGTTTCTCCAAGTTACGTCATATTTAGTAACAAAGTAACACTGATTATCATTTTTTTGAAGAGTCATTGATAACCTCTGATTTTCATTGATAATTCAATATTTGGAGCTAGTTATTAAAGTTTGTTGAATATCTATCTAGGACATAATCATGTAATAGAAAATAAATATGTATGTATTTATTTACTTTTCCCAGGGATCAGAAATATTCATTGTAATTGCCAAAGACGGTGATGTGGGAAACCCAAATCCAATCCGTTACTCCTTTGACGAGGGTAAGTGGTTCACTCAAATAGAAGTAGAATTTGTTAAAAAAAAATGAATAGAAAAGTGGAACTGAAATCTGTCTCAGAAATCTTTGCATGCTTATATGTTTGTCTGTTGCTTGTCTTTTAGGTGCTGATGGTGTTTTTGGCATCAATAAAACGAGCGGTTGCATCACCCTGCTGACTAATCCTGTTAATCTGAGGAGAGAAATCTTTAACATCAAAGTCAGGGTGAGTTCTAATTCACACATCTGTGTTGTTGTAGACTGACAGCAAGGTTTTGTTGCTTATTACCTTGAAAGGCACTTTAGCAAATAAAGCCTGATGAAACTTGTGTTTAAGTCTTCCTGATTTACAGTGTCAGTTTTCTTGTTACCTAAACGGTACCAATTCTATTGTGCTATGGTTTTAACTCATAAGATCTCAGATAGATATTAGTGTACCAATAAGAGCCTAGATCGAGACAGATGAGACCATCAGAGTAAAGATTGGTCATTGTAAAGGTTCAACGGGGAATCTATTAACACTTCAACCATTGATCTGCTGAGACAGCAAGAAAAAACTTATCGTGTCTAAAACATTGTAATATATTTATGCATTTTTGCTGAGTTGCATCATTCTGACCCCTCGTCCAGGCATCTGAAGTAAGTCCTGAGGGCAAACTGATGGACTACGGGGTGACCACACTGGTGATCCGGGTGGTGGACCTGAACAATAACCCGCCTACTTTCTATGGAGAAAACGGTCCTCAAAACATGTTTGAGCTGACCATGTACGAGCATCCACCCGAAGGCGAGATACTCCGGGGGCTCAAAATCACCGTCAACGACTCGGATCAGGTGGGTCGATTGATATTTTCTGATACACTGATTCTGATAAGAGTGAAGGTGACAGAAAACAAATGTTTATATATTCGGCGATGTTTTACTTTCATCCTCTAGTACCAGTGGTACTGTTGTTCTTTAAAGTTCACCTTCACTACCAGGGGAGGAGGAACACATGTTACATTTTATGTAACACACATGACATTTTCCGACCAAATTACATTATTTCCTAATGAGAATAATCATGTGCTGACCAGAGCCTGTCCCTCTGACTGAAACCACTTTAAGCCTGCCATTATCACAGACAATCCTTTTTGAAATTGCATAAATTTGAAAGTAAGCATACATAAAATTAAAAGCTGCACCCTAATGATGGCAGCTTACACAGGTCTCTTTGTGTTCTGCAGCTCCTTCTATGAACCTCGACGTTAATGTTATCTCTGATAATACTGTTACAGCATCAAGGCACATTCACTTTGTCCACTGATGTTACGTATGTTTCACCATGAACGACGTCGCTCTGACTGCTGCTCCATTCATTTCTCTTACATTAATAATGGAGCAATTCTAGGCTATTGTATTGATTGACTGGACTCTATACTACGCGGATTATATTGCACGTCTCCTGGTTTGTTATGGCTTTGCAGATTACTATAAATAGGCCCATGCATATCTGATATACCTCTGTCATTCCCCGCCAATGACATGTTTTGAAGTATGATTTGTGTGTTGCATTTGCAGGGGGCGAATGCAAAATTCAATCTGCGCCTGATTGGACCAGGAAGGATGCTGCGAGTTGTCCCACAGACTGTACTCAATGAGGCCCAAGTCACAATCTTAGTGGACGATTCTGCAGCAATGGACTATGAGAAACATCATTTCCTCACATATAAGGTGTGTGCATCACGTTTTGAAACAGCATTAAAAATCACAAATGCACATATTTCTCTGCAGGTATATAAATCACAGAACTGTGTGCATCTGTATTTACATGCTGTCTTTCCTTCCTGTTAGTTACTCGCTGTGGAGATTGATACACCAGAGAGATTCAGCGCCACAGCCGATATTGTCATCCATCTCCTGGACACAAACGACAACGCACCCAAATTCTCCTCAGATTACTACATAGCCAGAATTCCAGAAAACTCACCGGGTGGCTCCAATGTTGTGTCAGTCACGGTGAGTCAGTCTTTATCCCGTCTAAAAATACATCACCAGTATACGTCACTGAGCTAAAGAGGTATGCTGATTTTAACAGAATGCCAGAGAGCCATTAATTCCCTAAATGTAGAATTTTTGGGACTGGGTTTGGGATAATATGTGAAAACATGTAGATAAAAGCTAGCGAGGTAAGCTGCCAGATGGCTATCACTTTCATTTTGTTGTGTAACACCAAATTCCCAGATTTTTTTCTCTGATGCTGAGCTGCACTGAACATGAGCAGAAATAACATGACTGATTTGAAGGTCATGTTAGGTTTTAAGGGGCATTACATTTAATAATCATTTCTCAAATTCCATATATTCTTGATAGATAGACACGTTAACACAGGATCCAATGATTGAGACGGTTTTGGGACTCTCTCATCCTCTGCCCTTGTCAGTTCATATCAGCCTTGCACAGGCTCAAAGCAACGGGGAGGCTCACTAATAAATCCTGCCATTGCGTGAACACAGCAGAGGCTCGTTGCCTTGATCCCGGGCAATTTCAATCAGATAAAAGAACAGCCAACAAGTGACCTTGGACACATGGAGACAGTGAACAGGCACCCCTGCAGCAACAGACAGACAGATTAGCTGATGACATGATGATGTTCCTATGACATCAAAAATCAGTCTTTTTATAGCTGACCTCTGTAACATCATGTTCTAGTCCCGCGCAGATCCACAGGCGATAATGGCAGACAGTGAAGAGACACAGACGAAATCCTACCTGTTTGCCTTTTGGTCTTCCAAGGGCAAAAGTTAGAAATAAAGAGTTTGCACACATAATAGTGGTCATTAGCCCGAAACCTTGAAACCAGAGTCAGGACAGGGGTCAAGGTCTGTTGAAGTTGTTTGAACTGAAATTCATGCAAGCACTTGTAATGTGTTTCCTTCTCTATAATCTGTGTCATCTGTTTTCTTACAGGCAATGGACCCAGATTCTGGACCTTGGGGAGAAGTGAAGTACTCTATCTACGGATCAGGGGCCGACTTGTGAGTAATACAATACAAATACAAACTCTGTCTCATCTTCTAATGGAGTTCAAGCAAACCCTGTTTTCAAAGTGCCAGTCTCCATTTTTTTTTTTTTTTGCCTCTGTGTCTTTTCATTTGTCCTTGTGTATTATGTGATTA
>CAAKHC010014105.1:0-21530 GCA_901007825.1 Macroramphosus scolopax | reverse complement strand
GTGATTATGTCAGAGTAAATGTGTGTTTGTGGCTACAAACCAGCTGGTTATATTCCAGCAGATATCCCAACAAAAAAAAACCACACAAACGCTTATACAACATTATTAGCAGCTTAAACACTGCGGGTTTGTCAGTCATTTAAATCCTAAAAAGGTACAATCACCTCAGGAGAAGAGCTGAATTGAATTAGAAAAACAAATCTGAACCTGAATGTGGCCGAATACCAAATGTTAGAGACTCCTGTGTCCAAAGTCCAACGACGGACAAAACAAATCTGCCTGCAAGCTGTTCAGAAATATTACAGCAGACTTGCCTCAATATTGGAAATGGGTCCTGTTCATTTCACCTACTCTCATGTGGTCCCTCAGAGGATTTCCTGGTAATTTCTTTCATCTCAACTGTTATTAGATTCCCAGTATATAACCTCAGAGGAACACAGCTCAGTGCTCTGTTCCCTCTTGAGATCATGTGTTTTCCCGTCCTTTCACTGCAGCTGCAGAGTATATTTTTCACACATCTCGACTCCGGGAGGATCTAAAGCTGTAAATGTGATGACAAATCCAAGCTGCATTAGTTAAAGGACTTGATATCATAGCTGTGTCATTGGTCATTTGCATATATGCAAAGTCTATGTCAGTAATGTCTCGTCTGTTACGGCCAATTAATACTTGTATGATGAAATGTAGGTGATGATAAAATATATTTGGGCATTTCAGTGCAGATTTGATTTCTGACGCAAAGAATTACAAGGGATATGTGATGTCAAACGGCAGCCAGCGCAAGGATTTCAAAACATAAGCAGAGGACAGATTTGGAACACTTTTAGCTTCGCGCATTCATTTATTTGGTGGAAAACATTTTGTAACTGCGTCACTTCAGATTGAGATCAGTCTTCACATCACGGTTCAGTGTCAGCAAAAAGGATCACATTTCTATTTCCTACTTCTTTTTTTTTTACGGTATCTTGTAGAATCCTGCAGCATGAGATCATGCAGTCTTACTCTTTTCCTGCTCAATCCCTGTCTGTTTTAATCCTATAATGCGATTGTAGGAGAAAATAGACTGTCCTTTACTTCCTACTACCTCGCACTAAGACAAAGTCACTGTAGGGCAACTAAACAAGTCGGCCACAGAAACAGTAAACAGACAAGCAGCTCGCCTGCCTCACGTTTTTTTGTTTGATGAAAACATACACAAAGCAGAAATGTAACTGAGGTAACTGAGACTCAGGGAAGTCACTAAATCTGGTCCTCCATGAAAACACCAAATACAGTGTTATTAATTAACAATTTTAATTTCTCAGCATGAACAAGCTCATATTTATTTAAATGAAAATGCTGTTTAATGGAATGCAATGTTTTAGACTCTGTGTAAAAGCATGGTTTGGTTTTGTATGTATTAACAGTGAATCTTCCAGGTTCCTGATCCAGCCTGCATCTGGGATCATCTACACACAGCCGTGGGCCAGCCTGGATGCAGAGGTGAGGTCCAAGTATAACTTCTATGTGAAAGCGGAGGACGCAGAGGGAAAGTACAGCCTGGCGGAGGTCTTCGTGACTGTGTTGGACCTGAATGACCATCCACCTGCATTCAATAATAACTTCCTTGAGAAGACGATGGTGATCGGCGATCCAGTGAAAATAGAGGTACACGCGCTTTTGATGATTTATAATATCCAGAGAACTCAAACAATAACATCAGTGACACTATAATTCACCCCCACAGGCTGTGGACGATGATGCAGAAATACCCAACAATGTCATCGAGTACACGATCATGAAAGCTGAGCCAGACAACAACATCTTCGACATCAACGCCTACACTGGAGAGATCATCTTGAAGTCATACATCAAGTCCATGGCCATCATCCAGAACATCACCAAGCAGAGGGACTGCACCTGGTCGCTAGTGGTGCAGGCCAGAGACCAAGGCCAGCCGTCGTTCAGCACCACTGCAGTCATCAAGATCGACATCACTGAAGCTGTAAGTAGCAACAATGTACAAATGACAATTAAGATGTAGTATATTATGCCTGGATTTAAAGGTACAATTCGTAGCTGATCTGAACATGCGTAAAGTTTGGTTTTGCATGTAGTACAAAATTTTTAACTGCACGGTTACACAAAACTTGCACAGATGTCATAATTTGTTCTTTGTATCGTTGTAGTGTGACTGCACAGTCGTATCCTTTTCTATTAAGTTTAAATGGCGAATGTCCTACATATAAATATTATAATTTCATACTATCTCCCTACATCTAGATTCAGTCTTCAAACACCAGCTTTTCTGTCATCACAGATGTTTACAATCTGTAGTCATAGAAGATCTTCATCTCTCACATCACTGCCATTGTCATGTTTTCAGATCAAATCCAGATTTTTCTCATACTTCTTGGGCCTCAGGAAACGTCCAGGGGCTGTGTTTGGGATTTTTTTGACAGTTGCCACCTTCACCATCTCACTGACAATCTTCATTTCGACTCTTATATACTGGAACTCTGTGAAAAAATCTCGTGTACAATCTCAGGGCAAGATCAGAAAGATTATGCGGAGGCCTGTGCCATGAATGAAGCTTGCCTTGAGATCATCAGCAAAACAGTATTGTTGTTTTTACACTCCGGTTTTAAAAAGAGAAATTTAATATCACTTGATTTTAGTGAAACTAGTCTGTGTCTGTAAAAGAGTACAGGAGCACAATATGAAGTATCCTCTCAGAAGGTTCCCATGCTTTTGTCCATGTTTTGATTTAGTAGTCACATTTTGACTCATTCATATTTTGAATTGGAAATGCTGAATGGTCTCAGCAGTATCTTCCCCAACCTCTCTGATCTTGTCCTGAAACAGCGAGTTAAAGTGTAATGATCATATTTAGTACTTGCAAGGACGGGAAATAGAAGTATTTTATCTTTATACAGAAAGTAATAGGGAAGTATATTGTATTAATTTGGTTCTGGATATATAGCACTACATCGTCGGCCAAATACTGAACGCATGCAGGATGGCAGAACACATAGAAGTTAAAAACTGTGTGACATCAGTCCCATGGCAGTGAATTCTCCTTGTGCTCTTTTACAGACCCAACTCAAGGGGGGGCCTGTGGGATCATTTTTAACGCATAATAGAAACAAGCCTTTGCAAATCCTAGGCATGCTTGCTGGTGTCATTGCTCTCATGGTCATTGTCACAACCATCATCTCCACTGTAACATTCGTTCGCAACAAAAAGTCCAACCGGATCCTGCCTCAACGCCGCATTAGGAGGAGGCAGAAGCAGCAGCCCTGGAACTTCAAAAACCCCTTCAAGAAACCAGAAACCCCAGAAACCCCAGAAACCAAATTCTGTGTGGAAGAGGAGGAGGACGAGCAGGAGCCGCAGGTCCCCGTGGAAAACATCAACTACAACAACAATATCACCAATGTTGCGAGGAACTGGCCCCCACCTCCACCACCCTGCGCCCCATGTCTGCCCCCTCCGCCTCCACCTTACATCCCCGGGCAGCGGAAGTGGACGGTGCCCACAGTATCAGCTGGTGTGGCAGCCAAACCTAGAAAGAAACCGATGGTGTTCAGACAGGACACGGCGAACAAAGCTCTGGTTTCAGAGCTCAAGATGAGACTGGAGCAGAAGAGGATGCTGAATTCATATTAATATTGTACTGTGTGTGTGTGTGTGTGTGTGTGTGTGTGTGTGTGTGTGTGTGTGTGTGTGTGTGTGTGTGTGTGCGTGTGTGTGTGTGTGTGTGTGTGTGTGTGTGTGTGTGTGTGTGTGTGTGTGTGTGTGTGTGTGTGTGTGTGTGTGCATGCATGTGTGTGCATTTGTGTGTGTGTGTTTTCAGTTTTAAATACATTGAAACCGTTAATTCAAGTTACAGATCAAACAAACGATCAAAAATTCATAAATAGTTTCTATGTCATTTTTTAAAAAGACAAACTACACCTTTTGAACCATTTATTGACACACTTGTGGCTTAGAGTTCTTCAACCCAGATCTCTTGTCGGGGGATGAAGTCATTTAGATTCCAACAAGCGAGACTGTTTATTTGGGATCCAACCAAGCTCCTTACAAGAGATTTCATGACACTTGACCTGACTAAAGTGATCAGCCCGAGGGACGGGAACCAAAGTGATCATGTTAGGGAGACTTTTAATCCTACGAGGCAGGTGTGCTGTGTTGTAAGTAAATAGAGCCCTGTGGTGCAGCGGTCACACACAGTATGTTTCTGATTTAAAGGACTGTACTTCATATATTTACACTGTGGTTTATCTGTTTTAATGGGTGTCTTTTTGTCAAAAAACAAAGGCCCTCAAAACACCCTAATCTATTTTATTACCAATAAAAGATCATTTCTAATTTCAGATTCAAATGTACATGCTTTTGTATTATTGACAACTACAAGTAGACAACTTGTATGTTTATGAATTGATTTTATTTTCACTTTGTGGCATGTCGGCTGAGGATTGAAACCCGCTGACACTCGCAACCCGCTGACAACGCAGCTGCACTGATTACGTACAGTCTTGTATATACTGGAACTTGTTGCCATTAGTTTAACACAGATTACTAACACCTTGCTAATTAACTTGTTTATATACTCTACTGCCCCCTTCTGGATATGGCCAAGACATTGTTTGGAGCACAGCACAGATCAGTTAACTGTCTTAACCTCAGACAATAGTATAATGGTTAACCTTGGCTTACGTGGCATTGCAAAGCACTAAATGTTCTCCCAAACTCACAAGACAGACAAAAGAAGTTGATGCCGCTTGTATGAAACTGCTGAAGAAATAGCAAAGCATTGAGGTATACAAACATGGACATGTGACATAATAGGAATAATGAGTATAGTTAGAATGTGACGTATAAAGAAGCCTTACACAACAGCATTGCCCTTGCTGTTGTTTTTCAGTAAAACCTCACCAGATGTTCTGCAGATATGTAATCTATTACACAGGCACAAAACCTTTTGCTCTGCTCAGCTCCAATATCAATGTGAGCATTACCAATTATGAAGTTACACTGAAACACTCACTGGGTATTTGTGCAGACATCCGCCAAACATGCACACGATTTCAAAGTTACATAAAGCGTCAAATTTGCAGATTACCCTCCCTAATCCAAGGACCAACTTGTTCATCTTTTTACAATATTGCATCATTGGCTAAAAACCAAAAGTCCATCTGGCCTGATCTATTTTGGAATGGGCAAGATGTGTGTGACAGGCATTGAACTTTTTGTAGCTTCATTTCGCATGGTGATGATGATGCACAGCAGACCAGGGGGATTATTTTTATCTGTGACAGCAGAGATATGACTTGCTGTCTCGCTCCTGAAATCAGTTTGATTATTCAGGTGTTTTTTCCCCCCACAAACATGTAATGTGTTGCTTTTTCAGATAAGCACCGTCCCAAAAATTCTTGAGACACCAAACACAATTTTTTAGGTCAAATTTATTTCAAAAATACACTTTTCACTAGTGCAGGCTGTTAATGCTCTGAAAGGAAATGAAGGAATATGAGGAGCCGCCCAAATGATCATGCATTATGCCATGTAAGAGGCAGCCGGGATTACTGTTAGATAGAGGATTAGAGAGTGGAAAGTTGCAAAAAGCATTGATGCTTTAGAATGAAAGGAAAACTATGCCCCGGGGTTCAAAGAAGCTGCTTCATTCAATATGCCTTTTAAGATGAAGCAATTGTAGATCAAATGTCTGCTGTCAGAACATAAAAAAGACCTCTATTCAGTGCAGCATACAGGGTTAAGTCCTGATCCTGGAATAGTACTACCAGTGGTCTTTAAATAATACACTGCTTCATGCTTTATAGTGTATGTATGCAGAGAAATTAAACAATGAAGATGTGATGCATTTGTGCTCTCTGCTGAAAATGACTGTTTGCAGAATGCACATTGTCGTCGGTCACACACAGTGCAAAAGGATTACAACAAAAAGCAGCATCAATCCCCCACCCGCAAATCATATAAACACATCCGAACAAGCAACAAAGCAGATGTGTCTGTGCTCCAGAAAACGAGAGCTGCCAATCTCGTTTAAACCCTCATCTTATGTCAATGGGAGAGGGTCCCAGCAGAGATGAACTGCGTCACCGGGGCCGATGCATGGAGATGGAAGAGGGGGCTTGTGTGAGCTGATCTTAAAGCACAGCAGGAGGGGATATTGGAGCGGACGCCACTGTTTGGGTCTTATGTCAAATGAACAATGCCATTGGCCGATGCATATCCGATGTGCCATCTGTTTGGGATGGTCAGCACAGATCATGTTTGGCGCATGCCTGGTGTGTTTGCAGATGAGAGAGGCAGAAACTGTGACGTACATGTACAGTGACGCAGATGGGATTAAGCATTGGCTAATGACACTTTCCAGAACACATGCAGAGATTTGACTTCATCATGTAACCATCATAACCAAATTCAATCATGTTGTTCATGTGCAGTATTGATCCTTTTTAATTGTTTGTAATATGAATCCGTCACAGATGCGGTATTACCAGAGGTTCACCCTGCAACCTTCTGTTTGATGAACTAGACGTGCAGTAAAACTGGTAACACTTTACAATAGAGGTTACTGAAGAACAAGTGAGGAACGAATCAGAGGAATAAACTTACAGTTAACCGGGTCGTTAATGAGTAGTTCCATAATGAATCTGAATCAAAGACTTAATAATAGATCCTGATATATTCAGAAGGAGTTACCAGTGAACAGACCATGGGATGCTATATTCATTAATCATTAAGTAATGATTAGTTAATAAATATCTAAGCTAATCACCACATTATATGAAACCAGCTGCACTAAAGAGGATCTACTCATTCATTCATGATTACATAAACTTCAGCTATTCTTTTGTGCACCTCCAAGTAAAGAGACATATTATACTGAGTATTTACAAAGTAGTTCCTCATTAGTTTCTGTTCAACTCATCAAAGACTGATTAACTGTTACTGTAAAAGGATTTAGGCTCCAAACCAATAGGGGGCAACGTTTCACCAGAAAGGTGAGGTTTCTGTCACTATTGTAAGAAACAAGGAAATGCTAACTTTGAAAAGGGGGAAACTCTGAATTCCCTAATTGATTTACGTTCCAACTCTCACCTATGTTGACAAGTTTTGGGTTGTGACTGACAGAATGAGATCGCTGTGGCCGACAGGAGTTCCTCCGTAGGATGGCTGGTCTTGGCTGCTGCGCCGTAATGCTGCTGCTGCAGTCTGGAACACACCAGGGCTCATGTATCATCCCATGTTCCCCACTGCTGCCAGGTGAAGAGCTCTGAAGAGACATATCTTCGCGTTACAGTGAGTCACTGTGACTTCTTGAGGTACAAAGTGGTTTTACCAGACATGAAAACCAACCTGAGGCCAGCTGGTTGGCACCTTTAAAATGTATTCCTTTAAACTTTTGAATTTGCTTACAAGGGTCAAGCATCAATAAAAAGATTCACACAAGCATGCATAAAGTTTTATTAATAAATCAGATTAATACAAATGAATTGTTCTTATTTGTTTTCTATTAAGATTAAATATATATAAGGGACTTTGAGTTGACTCTGCTTTTCTAAAGGTAACACACAGACGACAACACACACACAAAACAAAAAGGTCTACACATTTTTCAACCATTTCATTCACTGCATGAACAGTGTCTTTGTTTACTGAGGAAAATTATATTAACACATCTTCAATGGCAGAGTGCCAAATTTCTCATTTCACATAGTCACCATCAGATGTAACAGGTTTTACAGTTTCTGACTGAGTATCGTGTTAATAATGTAGTTAGGTGAGCCGAAGTCAAAGCAGTTGGGATACAGATACGTTCAAATATAAAAAACATATATTAATACTACCGCAAAAGTCATACAAAGATCAAGAACAAACGTAAGCACCTACTCTTCCATTAATATCAATCACAAAGGCTTCATATCTTAGCAGCGATAAAAATGTGTAACATCGTGACAGAAAAAAAAAGTGAGACGAACATGTCTGCATTCCGAAAGCAAAGAAACTGCAGCACATTTCTCTACACTGGTGCAAATCCTTGAATAACAATCTTGACATAATGGTCATCATTCACATCCTTGCAACACATTCCCAGGCCTAGAACAGAGGAAGAGATAAGATTAAAACCAAGGCAGACACAATCAGCATTTTCCTGATTATATTGTGCTTATGTGAGTGTCCAATTCAGCATTACACCGTAGCTATTGTTAAACAATCAAACAGGATTCTTAACAAAAAGATCAATGTTTTTTAGCAATGGATTTGATAAATAATCATTTAATATAGTTCAGCTGTGAGCCTGCTGTGCTCAGCCTTGCTCTTATGCAATCTGTCCTCCGATCTCCGCCTCACCTTCCTTTCTTCACTGGAATCTTTATTAACCAGGCCTTCGTCGCTGGCGGCCTGCAGGCTGTCAAAGGTGCCTTGCCTCTCCCGCTCGATCCCAGAGGTGTCTCTCTGTCGGTTCCTCCAGGAATCCATGATGCCCTCCAGACAGGCAAATTTGGTGTCAGTGGTGCAGGCGTACATACCGATAGGCACAGCCAGCACCATGGCTAAAACTATCACCACTATATGAATCAGCTTCTCCCTCTGTTCCATCTCAGTAATGTCACTTCCTGTTACAAACACAACGCACTGGCCTGAACGCGACGCCTGGTTCTTCAGGGTCACACAGATTTCATATTTTGTAGCAGGCATCAGATCGGAGACGGAGTATGAGTTAATCCCAGGGCCAATGTAGATCGTCTCTTTCTTATCAGTGCCTGCACGGCCGAAGTGGATGGTGAACCAGGTCTCGGCCGGGCGGTCCAAGGCAGCGAACCATTCAATAGAGATACCGCGCACTGTCTGTTTGGCAATTCGGATGTCAATGTAGACGTTTTCATCACCGTCGGAGGCCGAGGAGTCGGGGACGACTGACGACTGAGAGCCGTCACGGGAGTGGATGTCCAAGAAGACGTTCACAGAGGAGTTTCCGATGAAGTTGATGGCACTGCAGGTGTAGACGCCGCGGTCAGCTGCGTGGAGGGACGGGATAATCAGGAGGGATCTGATGGTGTCCTCATTAACTCTTTCCTGAGACTCTGGAAGGAAATAAGGATATTTAATGTTATTTTAGAAATGCTGAAGAGTAAAACTGTTCTGACATTTATTCTATTTTCTTCCTGTTTTATTTTTTCTCAGTTGTTTTCATTGGTTTCTTTCTATTGATTGTTTTTATTTATTTATCTATATCTTGACTGATCAATTTATTTGTCTCATAACAACAACCTTGTTACATATCTGGTAGACCTGGAATGATGATATCAATTCTGCACATGTGACTTTGTGAGTTTGATGTTTAATACTGTTTGTGAGCAGGTTTCATCTAATTAGGTGATTAATTGGTTGCAGCTTGAACGGGATCTGCCTTTGTGTCTATACTTGTTCCTCACATTTATGCCAGCAGCACTGAAGGCAGTCAAGGCACATTTTACTGCAGTTATTTCATTTATGATTAAGCACTATTTATCACCACGCAGCTTAAAGTTACATTGATACATTGATTTCAGCATGTGGAATATTTATCGTTTTGTTATGCGCAGGTATAAAAATGTCTGTCTTCCATAGAAAGAAAAGTTTTTATAGCACAACGTGCAGGATCATTGTATCAAAACTGGTTTGTATTCTTAGCAAGTCAGGTCAGGTCACAGTCACTGCCAAGAGTCGGGCTGGGGTTTTCTTGATTCTTCCTTCCGTGTGTGTGTGTGTGTGTGTGTTCTCCTGGTGGTTGCTGGCTGATTGCCCTCACCTGTCTCTCACTGAGGTCATGAACTGCAGTATATCCACAGTAGTAGCAGTAATACGGACTCTGCCTTCCTGGGCTTTACTTATGCCTGAAAACTCACCTGCATCAACTTTTTTTCAACATATTTTTCACAATCTGGCCAATCCAAAATTGATAAATTCTAAACGATTTAGCTTGTGAAGCCCCAGGCGTAGTTGTGCATTACTAAAAATAATAATTTCGTATGTGGTTTGCATGCAACAATTGAATTTCCCTCGGGATAAATAAAGTATCTACCTACCTACCCAAACAGTATAGGGCGATAGTGACGTGTGCAGGGAGTGGTTGCCTGCCTGCAGTCATGATACAGTAAACAAACGATAGAAGTGTAATGAGGAGCAGGTTTATGTTATCAGGCAGTCGCCCTAACATGGATGAAACTGGGTAGCCTAGTCATGCAGTGTCCTATAATCTCCAACACTGATCGTGTGAAGATTGTGAGTGATTATATAGCGATGAGCCAATACTCAGATTTACCCCTTCTCCTCTTGAGGTTTATAGAGGTCCGCGATTAAAACACGCGTATAAGTATCTAATTTACTATAAGATACCACTCGACCTGTGTGCGGATGACCGACTGTGGACATCACACTCTCACCATGAAATCCTCTGATTATCTTCAGACCATATGTCCACCACACCGCGGGGTCGGGCCGGGCCTTGGCGAGGCAGCTCAGGGTGACGTTGGCGCCCTGCGGCAGGCTCATGTTGGACGACGGGGTGGTGACGACGGGCTTCACGCAGGCCAGCAGGTCGACTTCATGGAAGAACTTGCCCGCCCTAAAGTCCGGCCCTGAGCAGGTCAAGTAGGAATTCATGAGGATAATTGGAGAGTTTAGGGACCTTATGAACTCCACGAAGCCCTTGAGGCGGCAGTCGCAGAGCCAGGCGTTGTCGTGCAGCGCCAGGACGACGTTGGGCCCGGCGGCGCCGGCCTCCCGCTCCTCCATGCTCTGAAGTCTCTGGTAGAGAGGCCAGTTTTGGAAGACCTCCTTTGATATGACCGTAAGCCGATTGAAGGATAAGTCTAAGTAAGTCAGACCTGGCAAATATTTCAACGCGTGCTCCGGCAGGACGTCCAGCTGGTTGTGCTTCAGGTCCAGGATCTTCAGGGCCGGCGTGTCCTCGAACGCTGTCCATGGTACTGACCGCAGCTTGTTCCCCTGCAGGCGGAGCTCGGTCAGGTTCCCCAAACCCTCCAAACCCTTCGAGTTTATCACCGTGATGTCGTTGAAGTTCAGCCACAAGTTCTCTAAGGCGGGAGTCTTCGAGAAAGCTCCTCTGGGTATTTCAGTGAAGTGAGATTTTTCTATCCGTATCTTGGACATATCATCCGGGATGTTGTCCGGAATGGCTCCGAACACGCTCTCCTCCATACATATGAGTGACCTACTTGATTAAAGAGAAAAAAAACTTTAATGAGCGGTTCTGTCAACTGATTAAAAACGCAATTGGAGCTTCAGGTATTTAATTATAATCATAAACATCGTCACTGGCCTACTGACTCAGAAACATGGGTTAAATATACCTCGGATTTAAAAGCAGATCTTACCTTCCATGTCGGTCCTCGACACAGGTGCAACCACGTAAACATCGAGAATACGTTTCACACGCCTGGTTGTTGAACAAAACTATAACTAGCAGGTAATAAATTTTGGCCATAGTCCGCGGAAATTCCTGAAAGTGGAGGGCTGCATTCGTGTTCAAGACATGTCGAGTGGCGAGAGAAGCTTATTCACCTTAATCCCTGACCAGCACAGAACAAGTGGAGCCTAATTCTTGAGCAAGACACATGACTGACACTTGACAGTCAGTAGTCTGACCCACTGTAAGTCCCTGCTGATAGCTAAGCCTTTATTAAAGGAGGGGATGTTGTCACGAATAACCCATTAAATTAACACTGCAAACGGCAGCGGCACTTTATTAAATGGTAAATCAATTGATTTAGAAAGTAATAGAGCCTCTTAATGATGAATTAAACGACTAAGAATGTTATACTGGAATAAATCATTACTGAAATCTAAACCAGAAGGTTTTCTAGATTCAACTAAAGTGTTAGTGAATGTTTATTTAACATTAGCAAAAAAAATAGTAAAATAGTTTTATTATTATTTACAATAATGCAAAATAGTCTATAGTCTATTAGTTAATTATTATTTCAGACAGCTTTGTATGGTTGCCTGTTGAATTAATACAATAGGATAGACTTTGAGCATATCTGAATATTAGATGGGAAGTGTCCCTGAAATATATAACATACCTAGAAATACATGCAATCTGCCCCTAATCCAATGTAAAACTGATTCTGTCGTCGTATTGAATGGATGTGTCCTCTCATGGCTTCCTCCTTGGCCCGTGCTGCACCCCTGCAATGAGTCCGGGGAAAGTAGGCCTGGAGGTTTCTGTGTAATCCTGTTAACAATCACACCCATGCACACACCTTCAACAAGCTAACAAGCTGAAGGTAAAACAAAAACTTATTTAATTATGTCCCTGGGCAGCAGGTCATGTCAGAATAACTCTTTTTATTCATACCTGGAGGTTAGTTTGATCAGCAACTGAAGGAATGAATGAATGAATCTGTGTCACCTTTTTCAAATCTTTGCTGAATGGAGAACAAGTTTGAACATGCATTAATATGGAATGGACGAAAGCAGAGATATGAGAAGACACATTTCTTTCTGGTTACGTATATATAAAAGTTTATTTTTACTATATTCAAATATCATTGGATCATTGGAATAAATAGATTTACATTTAACGGGGTACTGATGCCTCTAGGTGGCACAAAACAAATACATAGAGATATTTCAGTGCGTCTCATTGCTGGGAATATAAATTTGTTAACATCTTTGCATCGTTTCCACATTATTTACATTGTGTCATAGTTCAGTCCTTTCCGTACTTCTCTCCAGCTCCAGCATTTCTCCGTCCGCTAGAGTGTTGCACCGTGCCTGTGTGTATATCTTCTCGGAGAACGTATGACAGATATATACAGAGGCACAGACTTAGCTGTATATGTAAGTGTACATCACCCATAACAGTATTTACACACCATACACATACATATAAACAATGGAGTGTCTATCATTTACTTCCCTTTGAGTCAGATCAGGTGCAGAGGCTTTTCTTCGCTGGGCCGTGCAAGTGAGATGAAATATATATATTACATTGGTTTTCTTGTGCCTTCGTCTTACTGGCTTCGTGATAAAAATAAAACATTCTTCAGGTGTAAAAACATGAATGTGTTTAAATCTTGGCTACATATTAATGTATGGCTACATTAATATGAGAGTCAAGTGAGTGTCACTCAGTCTGCAAGAAACCTTATGGTAGAAATACCCAGAAAAACAAGTTGATTAAACCGTCAAATATTCTCTAAACTGATATTTCCATTATAGTGCAGCGTGCAAAGGTCCGTTGATAGAAGTTGGCTCTCTGTGGCGTTGGAGTTGGTGGCATGATCCAGCGAGGAGGAACAGGTGGGGGGGAATCCCACGGCGCGGGCTTATGGGAGCGGGCGGGAGGGGGACTGACGTCAGGATGTTGCTCGGGGTGAGAGTGCGGGTAGTGACAGGGGTACGGATGCTGATGGCGATGGGGTTGTGACTGGGTGTTTTGGTTTGGTCTGGCGTGTGGATGCGGGTGAGTGCGAGGAAGGTGACGTGGAGGAGGAGCCGGAGCTGGAGCATGACGTCAGCAGAAGTACTCGTTAGGCTGTCCCTCTATTTTAGCTGTGGCCTCAGAGTCCAGGCTGGAGCGGGCGGACAGCAGCCTGTTTGACTCCTCTGGGTTCAGTCTGTTCAAATACTCGCCCTCAAGCCCTTTGGCTTTTGTCGCAGGTGACAGTGTTTCAAAGGTCACATATGAATCTTGGATGTCCTTCGATTTTTTACCCCAGTACTTCTGAATACGTCTCTTCAGTGCCCCGCAACACACGATGACGGTGAGCGGGACGGCAATGATACAAGCCACAGTGATCACGATCACATTAATCAGTCTCTGGGTGCCAGTAGCACTGGCTGCTTCGTCAGTGGAAAATATGACACACTGCTCCTTCTTGGGGATCAGCCCCCTCACACACACACAGGCAATGTACTTGGTCCTGGGCACCAGGCCGTTGATGGTCACACGGTTCTGCCCTGCCCCAACATTTATCTTCCTCATGTCCCTCTCTCCGAACACAGCGTACAGCACACTGAACGCTGTCGTGTTCTTGGCTTTAGGAGCTCTCCAGTTCAGGGAGATGGTATTGTCTGTGTCCCCAACTACTTTTACTGAGCGGACCACCCTGTCCGGGTCCTGCTGGAGCGACGAGGTGTTGGCCGCCAGGTTGCTGAGGTTCGTCTTCTCCAGATCCAGCAATGTGTCTGCATTGGAGGAGGTGGCAGACCCGGGAGTGGCTTTGTCAGCCAGGCTGTAACTGGCTGCTCCAGTATCAGAACCAAGACCTGGTGAAAGACCAGTATCAGAGACCGGCGCAGACGAAGGGGTGGAGGTTGGAACCACATATCTGGCCACTAGTTTCTCCTGGTAGGCAGCTTTGCCCATCGGGTTGGGTTTCTTGAATTTCGCTTTCTTGTCATTGCTGGTTTGGTTCCCCTCAGGTTTTGGTGAGTTGGAGACAATAAGAGAAATGACAGCCTCAGCGTTCCCTTCATAGTTAATAGCTTTGCAGATATATTTCCCTGAATCACGGACGGACACAGCTGGGACACTCAGGATGGACCAGGTCGTTCCGTCCTTGGAGGTTTCCTGCTGGACTGTAAGAGAAGAAATAAGATGGTTTCTAAACTATGATTACAGATGACAACATGTGGAATCAAATATGAGCAGAGAGATAACTTGTAAATATGCAAAGAAACATTGGGCAGTGATAAACAATGTGATAATCAAAGACCTGCTGAATCACCTGTTCCATTAAGGACTCGCCCGTCCGCCCTGCGCCACGTCAGGTCTGGAATGGGGACTCCGATAGTGCCACACCGAAGCAGCACGTTGTTCCCAACAGCGCTCCGGACTCGTGCCACAGCTGTGTGGATACGTGGGAGCTGACAGCGCCGCAGCTCCGCGTCACTGAACAAGACCCCAGACACACTTTCTGGGGCGGAACACCGGAGCCTTGTGTCAATGAATGCCACCGAAAGAGTGGGAGACTTTTGGAATTGGACCAGGTCGTAGAGTCGGCAGTCACACACCCAGGGGTTGTCATGGAGACCTGTGGGTGAAAGTGAGGAAGACGAGCGTCAAGCTGTGTGCAAAAGTGATAGACCAGCCTGCAGATGGCCAATGTGGATGTTAATCCCGTAAGAGGATTAACATTTAATTCATAAACTACATCATGACCATGACTACGGCAATGATGAAGATCAAAATGATGATGATGATGACGGTGGTGGTCAAGTGATCAAGGTCAGGTGTTGCTGTCATTCACCCTCCTGTCGTTGACTAAAGCGCCTGCCTCTAAATATAAAACTGGAACAACTGTCCAGCATTCTGAGTAGTAAGGACGGAAAGTTTACTTGTATTTCTTGTTATATTCTTAACATTCAAAGATCTATGAAGTGCATGAATAATCAGTTAAAGGGCTCGACTAAACTTTATACAATTTTCCTGGTTTCCTAAGAGTAAATAAGTGCACTAATGAGCAAAGACATCGTTATTTAAGTGGAAAGAACTGGTACAATATTATCACATAACTTTAGTCGTATGTTTCATATGATACCCTCGATGATGTCATTGGGCTCTCGATTCTTTATTATTTTCCGAAGCATATCCAAACTACATCCATCAACGCATGTGTTCCTTAGCAACAGTTTCATCCAGCTGCTGCTTTGCACAAAAACAATTAACACATTTCTCTTGATGTGCGTCGGTTCAAATAACATTATACACATTTTACATTGAGTTAGGCATTAATCACAACAAGGTTTGGGTAAATGAAAGCTGGATGTGAGGATGCTGCTCCTTACCAAGTATAATTTTGGAGCTCTCTGGCCCCTGAGCAGGTTTAGTCGCCAGCCAGTTGGACAGCACCTCAGCAGGCAGGGTCAGCAGGCTGTTGCTGGACAGGTCTAGGTAGGTGAGGTTCATGATGTAAATGGTGGCCTCCGCTGACAGCGAGGTGAGCTGGTTGTTGTGCAAATCGAGAAGTCTGAGGCTGGGCATATCCATGAGTGATTCCCAAGGAAAGGCGGTGAGTGCATTTCCATCCAGACGCAGCTCCTCCAAGCTGAGAAGCCCCCGGAAACTGTCCGGCTTCAAGCTGGACAGCGTGTTGAAAGACATCCACAGGAATTCCAGACTAGAGAGGTAGTTGAAGGCTTCGCTTGGTATCCGCTGGATGGCCGTCTTCTCGATCCGTAGCTTTGACGTGTCAGCAGGGAACCCCACAGGCACAAGCGATATCTCGGGATCATTGCAGATCACGCTCCTAAAAAGATGACAACATACATGACAATTCTAAGTTATGATCCCAATAATGCATTTATCTATATTTTACATTGTAATAAATGTGACATCAGCCACACGTATATATGCACTTTGTTCACCTGCTGTTAAGACATATGAGCAGGAAGTAGCGTTATATTATAATCTTATTAAATATTATAGATAAATATATTAAAGTCAAAGTCACTTATTAAATTAAAGTCACTTATGATCCTGTTATAAAGTCTAAAGAAACATATATTTATGGTTAATTCTCAGGCAGCAAAAGTGTTGTGGTTAATGTGGAAAAACATTTATTCCAATCCATCCAAACTCACGTAAAACGCAGAGATAGTGGGTTGAAAGTGCCTTTGAGAGATAATCCTGCATTAAATAAAATTGGACCCGCATGCACTCCCTGATTTATCTTTTGTGCACGTGTTTGCCTCTGTGCAAACATCTGTCCTCACAGGAGAACAAGACTTGTCCCTCCAAAAAAAAAGCGCACAATTCAGAACGCACATGCGATAAATTGATATAATATCATTTATTCCCAGACACTCTCCTTACCTGGCCTTTGATCCATCACTCAGGTTGTGGTAAAAACAGCTGCACTGCGACGGACAGGAGCTTACTGGGGAGAAAAGCTCACCTGTGGCCACATAGAGCCCCAGGAGCAGCACGAGGAACATTTTGGCCCACTTTTACGCATACGCAGGTTGCCTACATGCGCCCAGTTTGCGCCCACAGAAGTCAAACAGACTTTGGTTTTTGTTCTCTCGTTTACGGGAATATCATCCGCATGGCTTTGTCCCACCGCATCGCTGTCCCATAGTGATCAGACAGCTATGAGTCCCGAGATAAAAAGGATAGACAAGGATTAGTGAAAGGACTGGCGTTCTTTTCATTTGGATGCGTATTGCATCCCGGAATCCGATAGGCTGCGCAGAGACGTCCCTATTTATTATCACAGAAAAACACTTCCGAAATGGTCATAATCCACTGTGATGTTTGGATTTTTTTCTTTCCCTCAAATGTAGCTTGTTCATTTGAGCCGTGCCGTGACTGTTAATCTGCAGGGCGGCACTATGTTTTGCCACAAGGTGGCCCCTATATCATAGCCTGTGGCTCCTACTGCACCTTGAAGCTGCACAGATGTTCATTTTCTGACTCTGGTATCCTTTTGTCGTTCAGAGTACAAATTATATTATCGGAATAGCAACTAATACCCTTAAGAAAGGAAGAAAAATAAAGAAATGATATATATATTTAAAGGAGCAACCATAAGGACAAAGTAGTGACAAGAAAACAACCATTCTCTGTCATTTTCAGAACACATGCACAACAAAAATATACAACTATATCATGTTTAAGCCGGTTGAATGAAAGGTCACTCGCAGCAGCCTTTAGTTTTCAATTCACTAACCCATTTGGAAAGATTCCCAGTCTACTAGAGAAAGTACCTCCAATTGTAAAGCTTTTGTTTCACAATGTAGCTAAACACTGCCTGTCCCTGGTGTTCCCCCGAGCGTTTCGTCACTGTAAGTTCAGTGTTACACTTGGCTGGCAAAGCAAAGTGTGCCGACCGTGGAGGATATAGTAGAATGTTGGCTGTTAACGTGCTTCACTAACTCGGTGGCCAGATGCACTGTACATCTTATCCACGTTTGACCACTGACCCAGGGGTTGGACTGAACAATCATTCTTATTGATCCATCTATCTACAATAGAGTCAATAATATCTACTGGGTTTAGAGGTCTTGAATACTTTGGAATCTGTCTTTCTCTTCCTGTTTTGCTCCTGTGTTGTTTACCAAACAAGAAGTCTCCTTCAATCCATCATGTCGATCTGCTGCTGATTTGCTTTTATAACCCTTCTTCCAATCCCCTAGTATGCATTGTTTTAGGGCTGTGAGGGTCTGTACTGAGGCTCTGAAAGTGTTGAGCAATCATGTACCCTTTTGTTGTTCCTAAACATTCCATATTGCACTGAAGTCTTTAATCTCATTTGCTGAGGTCAAAGCCGTCCTGTTATACTGTTTGATCCAGAAGACTGAACCTTTTCATTTCATTACAAATAAACATCCATATACAGTTTATCAAAGAACACCCGAATAGCATCATAAAAATGCTCATTGTCAGCCTATTTGTCTCGACATGTATGAGATCTTTTCCTCCTCTACTCTATCTGGGATAGGAGAAATTGGTTACAGCCTTTCGTTACGTCAAAGTGTTTTATAACAATTTTAAGTCTGAAATTTGTGACTAAAAAAAACAAGGTTGTGGAAAAACCTGACAACTGCAAGTTAATCTTTGTCAAGGGTTAAACAAAGGACACACGGATTTGGGCTTTTTTCATTTACATCCCTAAGACAACTGCAAGGATTTCCATCAACTGATGTCGTGACAAAGAAAACCTCTTATACATATTTCCAATGAATGTATACAATGTTAGATTTAAAGTTTAAAATGCGATTAAAAAAAAAACAAATGAAAGGAAAAACCGCACTGAATCTTATGAGTTACAACTTCACTTTCATATGAATTTATACTCTTTGACTAATATGACCCAAGATTCCTGATCTCATAATCCTCTGACTGAGACAGGCAAACAATGTCTGGCTTGTTCCTTCCACTCAGACCTTATAGCCTGAAAAGCTTCGAATGATGTCGCAACTAAAACATGAAATCCATTGAAGGCCAGGGATGATGACAGAGTTTCTTGATCAGCTTAAGTTGCACTTGAGCACAGGCTTTAATTGCTGGCCATGCTTGTGCCCTGTTAGATGTCTTGGGATCAGTTTGTAATACACAGAAGTATTACAATAAGATGCTGATGTGTGTACTATAAAAAACATTACTGACATGTATTTTCATCAAGGGTGTGTATCCGAGCCCTAAACAAGTCCTAATGCCTTCTTTTAAGAAATTAAGTGTCATTTCAAAATGTGAAAGCCGTCACAGAAACTGTTACGCAATCATGAAATTTTTATAAAAAGGTGTTTGTTTTCCTTTTTCTTTTTTTTTACACAGTTGCTCTTTTGATTTGAAATATCGTGATAGCATCAAAGTACAAAGTACACCAGCACAAAGTAAACATGTGGTTAACAAACACACACACACCGAACACACACACACATGCTTTTACAGCACCCTGCGGGTACTTCTAATAATAACATTATTTGTTGGTTTGTAATCAGTGCATGTTTAAGTTCATCCATATTAACATAAACTGTGTGGAGATGCCAGCATCCATGTTCATGGTTGGAAGTCTGGGAACGATCAGTCATTCATCCGTACTTCTACCTGTAGAGAGATTGTCTTATACACAAGTAGATATTAAACCCTTCTGATAGGCTGAATCAAACAGCTGAAAGCTTGGACCCAGCCAACTGTCCAAATGGGGCTCAGCTGGGGTCCAGCTGATGTTGTAGTTAGTTTCCATGGTGACCCCACATGGGTTAACTCAGAGGGGTGGATGAGGAGCGTTGATGGGCTCCATACAGGGCTCATGTGGGCAGGATTTTACCCTTCCAGCATGTTTTCTGTGACTATCTCCACCCCATCTGTATTCTTCTGGGTTGCCCATCTGATCCCCAACACCAACCCCTCCCAGCTCATGCCCAGCTGAAGCCCACCTAACAGGGAAAACCAATTTGAGCCTCATTTGAATGTGTTGGACGACGAGCTCTTTGAATAATCGACTTATAACGGAGATCTTCTGCTGTTTGTTTTCCTGGTCGGGGGTGTCAGGAGGCGACAGCCCTGCAGACACCTGTTGTGTCTCCTTAAAGCGACGCATCGGACGCGTCGTCTCGTCGTTTGACATCAGCAGCTGCTGCATCCTCACCGGGACACACACACACACACACACGCACACACACAAAGGCTTGTTGTGTAACTAATTGAGGGCTTTGCTGTTGCGGCGGGCAAATACGCTTTAAGGGCTGCGGTTTGTGTGGGTTTTAAGACATTCCTGCACGGATTGGGGCGACAGAACGCGGGGGGCTTTACATAATAAACTGCATGCTTTTCACGTGAAATGCCCCTTTAAAAGCTGGCTCCCTCCGGGTACATTGAGGCACATCGTAAACGAGCGGATACACAGCAGTGAAAAGTCTGTGACAGCTGCACTTTGTTGGGTCAGATCGGCTTCAGAATGGTCTCCTCTTACCCGTTACCGGACGGCTTCTCCGACTTCGATGTATTTTCCCTGGGATCGTGTCTGCTGGTCGAGGGTGAGTGTTTTGTGCTGGAATTCGGCCAGACAGGAGGTGGTGTGTGTGTGTGTGTGTGGCATTAACCTCTGACAGGACCCGCTCGCTGATAATGTCTGTTTATTGTTTATATTCACATTCCTTCTGCACAATAAGAACCGCCGTGCGCACTGATTTCCATTCACCGATGCGCTCCTGAATCTAACCGTGCGTTTCTCTTCCACCAAAAGGACTCCTGGGATTCTTCCTGAATGCGGTGACAGTGCTTGCTTTCCTCAAAGTGCGAGAGCTGAGGACCCCCAGCAATTTCCTCGTGTTCAGTTTAGCCCTGGCTGACATGGGCATCTGCATGAACGCCACCATCGCTGCTTTCTCGAGCTTCCTGAGGTGAGTGATGTAACCAAACACTTGCAAGCCTGAACATGAAGGTATGTGTTTATGTGGCCCCGTGAAAAGGAAGGAGCACATACCGGTGTTTTCAGGGAGGTGTAGAATCGATAAATCAAGGCTGAGGTGGAGGGGGTCGGTCAATAGTCTGGTAAAGCCCCTGTTGTGATGTTGCAGGAGGGGATTTCCAAGCTGTAATCAGCAGCTAAGCGAATTCTGCTCACAGTGCAGGAGTCCAGGGATTATATATTATCATTATGTATATTTAAATATAGACCTTTTGTCTGATAGATCCTATTCCAATATGTGTGGTTATGCATGTGATGCCACAAAGGTTGATTGATTTCTTCTGTGTCTGCAGATACTGGCCTTATGGCTCTAATGGATGCCAGACTCACGGTTTCCAGGGTTTCATGACGGCTCTCGCCAGCATCCACTTCATAGCCGCTATCGCCTGGGACAGATACCACCAGTACTGCACCAGTAAGTCGACTTCCCCTCTCCCCGGTGCAGCACATGCTCACACACACACACACACACACACACACACACACACACACACACACACACACAGTGACATCTGTGTTTACACAATTGGTATTTGTTCCCTGTCCACAGCAGATCTTTGAAGTGGCCCACCGGTCAACGAGGGGCTTGTT
>CAAKHC010014100.1:10835-25170 GCA_901007825.1 Macroramphosus scolopax | reverse complement strand
AGATGTGGTGGAATATGTATTCATTGGTAAATATGAACGTCTGAACTCACCTCTCATGGAAGAAGAAGACATAGGTGGTTCCGAAAGAGGCCATGACCCACACCAACCAGCGCATGTGGCACGCCCAGGGACCGAGCTCCCGCAGGTTCAGCCTGGTGAGGCAAGGACAGGAGGCTACAAATATGTACACACTCCCAACACATACACAAGGACGCACACGTAGCAGGCTAGTTTTGTTTACCACGGGGCGTAGGAGGCAGCAATGAAGAAATAGATCACCATCCTGTCACACATGTGGAAACAGTGTTCCACAGACCTGAAGGGAGAGACCAAACAGCCTCGTGACAACTGAGTGACACTGTTTATACATGTAGCATCAGTGTATTTTAAGTCTCAACAACAAATCTGGATTGTGGGGAAGCATATTTGTTCCAGAGAAGGATGCATGCAGGTACCAGTAGTGGCCACTAACGCTTAACTCATACGTCTTCTAAGAAATATAACAAAGCACTCAGTGTTGTGTTAAACTACGTGTGTTGTTCTGTGTGTACCGTAGGTGGCTCTTCTTCCAGGCCACAGTGTGAAACAGGGTGGAGATGATGAAGAGCGAGCTGAGCCCCGCCCCGTACACCCAGGCCGACATTCGCTCCCATTTGTCCTCCGACTGGAAGTGCAACAGGGAGCTGCCGAGCAGGCTGGGGATTATCCATAACTAAAAGAATTCACCACATGGTTGAAATGTTAAGACACAGATAGACGGACAGGTGTGTGTGTATTATGTAGAAAAAAATAAAAATAAATGAAAGTATCGCCTGCTGTGTAACGATTCTGAGGTGTTACCTCCGCCAAGGATATTATGTTTTTACACCTGCCTGTTGGTTTGTCTGTCTGTCTGTTTGAGGGATTATGCAAAAAACTATCAGGCCAATTTCCATGAAACTCGAGGGAGGAGAGAAGCCTGCGCCAGGAGAGAAGATCGATGTAACACTTGCATTGGCAGAGCACTTCTTGTTCTCATGTCTTCACTTAATGGGTCACTTCATCTATTAATTATAACTTCCTGTAGTCAGTTAGATGTAGATATTTCATATCATTACATTTCATAGTATTCTTTGCAGTAAGGATATTAACGCTGATATCAAACTAGTATCAGAAAAGATCGATTGACCTGATTGAGGATGTGAACTAATCGTATCGCGAGGAGGATTTATAACAATATGATACCCTGACGACTTGATACTGCGCAGCCCGATCCTCTGTTTTAAGTGTCAATCTCCATCGTGTGTGTGTGTGTGTGTGTGTGTGTGTGTGTTTGAGCATTCACCGCATGCGTGGCACAGTTGGCAGCATGCTCATAGTCTGTGGGCTGGTATCTCTTGTTTGGAGGAACACGGTTGTTCATAAACCTGAAAATGATCACATAAGATTTTGCAGTGGATTAAATCTTCATTTTTAAAATCAATTTGAGCTTTATCATTTCATCTTTTTCTACATTTGTTTCGACACGCAACGATGAGCTGTAGTGAACATTACAGCAGAAATCAAAAATTATAATGATTAATGAAAATATCCCTGCCCTTAACAAGCAGTGTAAATCTTAGGAAATCCTGTTTCTATGTTAAATCTTTATTCTATTTTCAACTTTCTTTCCTGTTTGCAGCCCTTAAAACATTTGAAACATCTTTGCATTCAAAGGTTTCTCAATGGTGCTTATAAAATGTGCCCCCACCCTGTCCATTTGCTTAGCAACGATGGATCATGCTTCAACTTGTTGCCATGACAGCTGTTGCCTGGCAACAGTGGGTAACCACGGACCGACTGAACCAGAGGTTTGTCATGATGATCTCTTTCATAAACAATTCACATGTAGAGAAGGCAGCGCATTCGCACACAAAGAGGCAAATGTAGATCTTTCCCTTTGAACACTGCTCGGAAAGCCAAACAAACACACAGCAGCTAAGGAGGTAGCGCTCCCTCAGTGATGTCACTGTTGTCATGGAAATCACCGAGCAGGGATTGTCCTTTTTTTTTTTTTTTTTTCCACACCAGAAAACTCCTCGTCTTCTTTCATCTCTCTTCCCTCATCTCTTCCATCTTCCCCTCCTGTTCCACGGCCATGTCTCCTCTCTGCTTCTTGATGATTAAATTAACATGCCGGGAGGCAAATGGACAACGGCGTCCATGCAAACACACAAACACACACACACACATAGAGCCACACATATAGACACACACACACAGACACTCACAACCCCTCCCCTTTTTTGCTGCATCTTGCAGAGGCACATTTCATAAGAGACCTAGATTTAGCGATGCCTCTTTCACACACGATCAACCCCCGCATCCACACACACACTGTACATTGTTCTCCGATTGGTGAGAGAAAAACAAAAAAAAAACATTCAATATAAAATAATTTAGTATTTCCATACAGGAGATAGTCAATTTGTGTTTTCTGACTGGAAGGGGTGAGAACATGTAAAAAGCCTGGTTCATTTAAACATCCATCCATCTTTCTAGCTGTGTGTTTACGTGTCATCTCATTAGGGAAACAGATCAAACAGCTCCAAGCGTTTCGGTTGGAGCAGCATGATATTACCCTTAAATTTGTCCGTGTTTGGTGTTGTGCAACAGGGTGAAACAGGATGTTTCCTTCCCACATGTCTTTTTCAAACCTGGACATGTTTTGTATTTTAAAAGTTTAAAGTGCTGCTCCATGATGCGACTCACATAGTGACGACCCTCAGAAAAGGGATCCTTCTTTTCTCCTTCCTCCATTGTGTTCTTTTCCCCTAAGCAGCTGGTTTTAGAGTGACACTCATTCAGAGCTATTAATACGGACTGACCCAGCCCAGAAACACACCGTCCTGTCCCAAATAACGGCATCCTCAGCCGGTATCCAACACTGGCCTGTCTGACTGACTCTCTCAGTGCCAGGCCCAGCAGGCTTGGCTGGGTCATTAATGACTTTATCAAGCTGGGTGATAATTACCAGGCCAGAGGCCAGGCCGAGCAACACACTAACTGGACAGAACAGGGAGGAGCAGAGCTGCGGAAACATCCTGACTCTCATACAGCACAAGAAGAGAAGCTCTCTACTGAGCAGTGAAACACATGTTTAATGCTCAAGCAAATGAAACTATATACAATAGTATGGAGAAGTAAATGTGGTTAATTGATACGTCAAAGACCAATAAATAACAATAATTTGATCATTTATTCAATGCTCAAGAAATTTTGAGGATGTGCTGCTTTTGTCTGAGTTGTATATTTATAATTTAACTATATACAGGCTGAAAGAAGCAACGTGAAACTGTCCCCTTGTCCTCTGGGACATCGTGAGAGGCATTTTACAATATCTTATATTTGCATTCTGTCAAAGAATGAATCAGTTAATCGGATGACAAATCGTTGACGAAGGTAATCGTTGTCACCCTTCCCTCCAGTGATCGTCCCTGCAGCGACAGCTGGCACAACACAGACGATTGTAAATAAAAAAAACTAAATCATTTTAACCTCCTGAAGTCGTCAGGTGTTGACTGTTATCAGTGAACAGTTAGAATATACAGAAGCCGAGGACTCACTGCTGGACTGTTGTCGTATTCATCTGCAATATGATAATTCGCCTCACAGCCTCAGTCTATGTCATGACAGCACATTGAGTTTCCACGAATCGCTTTCCATGTCAGATTTTGTGTGTCAGTTGCTTGTGGCCTTCAGATTGTATTTGGATTCACTAGATCTGAAGCAGAGTGGTCAGCTCCAACGTCCAACGCATGGCACACGAACCAACAATACGTTTCACTGCTGAATCATTTCGGTCCTTTTTCACACTAAAAATGTGCAAGTTCAGGCCTCTCAAATGTTAGAATTTTAATCATCTTTTTTTTTTTGCTTTATATGATAGTAAAATGGGCTTTTTGACTGTCGGTGGGAATTTAAAAACATTCTCGTACTGTGGGTCTCAATAATAATCAAGTAATGGAGATGATAATTGTTTCCCTTTGATCTCTTCCCACTGTAAAACCCACCCAGACCCACAGCTCCCATGTGTACATCCAAATATAGAGGCTTGAGGACAAGGTGGATATATGTGGCCTGCTGTGTCTCAGAGGAGACACATGCACTGAGAGAAAAGGCAGGGATGTGGGTGTTGTTCATGATGATGCTTGTCAAGCAAATTAGACGTATTACATTATATTATAAATATATTAAACTGTGAATGACTTTTAAGAAGCTTGTTAGCAGATCCTCTGCATCAGCACCACTGTCAGGCTGCAGCATGGTGAATATTCCTCATTTATCAGGTAGATAACATCATTAAGAGGTGAGAAATAAATCATGTCACCTACCTTACAAGATTCATTTACAGTGGAAATAAGCAACAGTTGACAGCAGACAGACAGTTCGGCTATCGCCTCGGATCCCCTCGGAGTTTTTTCGACAGCAGATTTGAGAAATTTCTGCTGAGATTTCAATTGTAAACTAACGTAACGAGCTCCGCCGCTTCACCGTTTCAGACGTCGTCGTCTTATCCTCATCCCAAGCAGCACCGGGAGACGGATGCTTCCCGACCCAGCTGCCTCCAGAGGACCTGGTCCGGAAGTGTGGGCGTCGGGGATGGTCTCTGAGGAGCCAGCCGGTTCGGCAGCACGATGCAGGGGGACGTGGTTTGATCTCTACCGGGGCTCCAGCCGCCGCTTTCACCTCATCACGACTCGCTGAGGAGCGCTGCTTTTCATTCGTGAAGGCTGCCACATCGTTTTCTGAGGGACTGATGCCTGGCTGCTGAATCCGGTGCAGTTCCCGGAGACACCGCTAGGTGGAGATGGAGGAGCGAAGTTGGAGGCTGGTTGAAGAGGATGACGATGATGATGATGATGATGAATTATAATATCCATCTAATATTGGACGTGATTCAGGGAGCAGAGGTCCCTGCCCACATGGGATCTAATGACTGATTCTACTTATAAATATAAACATTTAAATATTCAGCATCATTCTCATCTCAACCTTCACATCCCATCCACTGTCAACTAGGGATGGCTCCATGTACCGATACTGATACTGATACTGACTGATGGGGAGAATGGTTCAGGAGGAAGGGGTTCAGGAGGAAGGGGTTCAGGAGGAAGGGGTTCAGGAGGAAGGGGTTCAGGAGGAAGGGGTTCAGGAGGAAGGGGTTCAGGAGGAAGGGGTTCCGTCAAGTAATCGGAAGGTAACTGGTTGGATCCCCTGGAGATGTCGTGGAATTGTCCTTTAGCAAGACACTGCACCCCTAGTTGCTCCTAATGAGCAGGTTGGCAACAAGCATGGCAGCCCTCCGCCATCAGTGTACCAGTTAGTGTAAATGTTTGAATGGGAAGAAACATTGTAAAGCACTTTGACTGAAAGAGCAATATAAATGGTGCATTAACCATTTTACTGATACCACAACCTTGAGTAAGTGCTGATACCGATCTGCTCACCCATCAGGGAAAGGAGGTGTAATACATTTGATTAAAATCCTTCTGGATCTTCACTACTTATATCATGAACTCTTGACAGATGTGGTTGTAAACTGCGTCCTGCGAGGAGGTGATTCTAGTTTCTGATAACTGATGAACTCACACAGATGTGAACAAGAATAAAAGGTCAATCCAGCTCGGCTCAACTTCAAGTTGTCAAAAGTTACACAATCTACACAACATATCGACCCACACACGCCTGTGATGAATGAAGCCTTGTTGATCGCTGTAAAAGCTATCTTTTATTAAATGCATATTATGACCAGCATAAGCTAATAAAAAGTACTACAAGTACTATACGGTTATTATAAAATAGCTGCTTTGAGCATTCAGTCTTTGTGATTATACAAAATCGAACTCCTTGAGTACCGTTTGCAGACCTGAGGTCAGGACCTCTGGATACAGAGTCGAGTTGTAGAGCCTCAGAGGGATTTGACCCACGTCTGATCGTTTAAGCTGCATATAAAAAAAATACCTGATTAAAACATGGCCAAGAAGCTTTGTGTAATAAGGCAGCAGTTTTCTTCATATCTCCAGGAGCTACTGGACTTTGGTTGTCGGTTGACGTGAACTTCAGTTCAGACAATCTTCAGGTTCTTCATAGCAGATTCCAGAGTCTGAAAAAAACAAGTATCATATTGAATAAGAACACTTCATGCAGTGTGTGTGTGTGTGTGTGTGTGTCTGTGTGTGCGTGTGTTACCTTGACATCCCAGATGCCCATTCCTCCATCCATGCCGGTGGTGCAGAACTTGGTGCACTTGTTTCGTCCTCCTTCCAGCACTGTGATTTGGCTGAAATACAGATCGAATTCAAACTCTTCGTAAATCAAGAAACATGTGACTGATGATGTGTCGGCTCAACAAAGAAATGATTTCATAAACATTGTTACATTTAAATATTTAGACGTGTGAAATGGAGAACATCAATGGGTTCTCATTAGCTCATTATCTATAGCTCAAACTGAAACTCTCTCTCTCCTAACCTGATGCTGTTCTTGTGGAGAGTGTTCATTTCCTTCTCGGTGCTCTGAGTCTCTGAGGCTCGACGGTCCAGGTTCTGGAAACGTTCCCTGGCACTGATGCCCTTCTGGGACGCCTGCTTAGGAACATCCAGTTTGCCACCAAATGTCAGGCTTCCTTGGGCGCCGTCGAACACATACAGCATTGGGTAAGAATCGTGGCCCTGCAGGGACAGAAACACTCCGTATGAAGACGCAATCGGAGCTGGAGGATAAACCAAGCTGAGTTTGAGTTGATAAAAACTGCTCCAAGCCTGCTCAAGTGCCGTTTCTGACACCACCGGTCTGCTGGCTTTCAAGCAAAAACGACTCTTAATGTTTGACTCAACCGCCTTAGAACCAGCTCCATTAAAACCCTCTCTCAACCCAACCGTTTGAGGCAGACGGCCGCCCAGGACAGAGATAAAAACACTAAGATGAAATTTGCTACAGAAAGAAATTTTATCTTCCAGGAAGAAATCTCTCTTTGGAAGATACTCAGTTCATCTGTTTCCATCATCCTGCCAAAGGCTCAGCCAGTTGTTAAAAGGCTTTTCATCCTTATAAGTCATTTATGCACAAAATGAGGCCGTGGTATTTTGTCCCCCGTGACAGGAGGAGCGTATGAAGAAGATGAACTTTTACAGTGATTAATATTGATGTTTGGACGTATCAGTGCTGTTTTAAAATTGACTTGGAAATGTGAATCTATTCCTTTTCCTCTGAGTCACTTCGAGTTAGTTCTAATATTAATTCTCTTGAAGTGAGTTGACGGTATCCATCAGCCTACAAATTGACCGTTCAGATAAACACAGGATATAAATAAAGTGAAGTAGATTTGAACTGAGGTATAGAGATGGGATGAATACTCACAGCTGCAACTAAACTGTTCTCAGTGATGAAGGTGACACACAGCAGAGGAAGAGTCTCAGAGCTCAGACTGCTCACCCTGTGGAGGTCATGACAAAGGTTAGAGTCTAAAACACATCTAAAACACACACACACTCGTATGCTGTCCCGCCCTCTCTTACGTGCTGGTCTTCCCTCCCTCTGCAACAGACACCGTGGAGTCATGGGACGTCCAGGCCAGGCGGTTGCCTGAGTGTGAGAAGCACACACTGTGCACCCAGCCGCCGCCTCCTGCTGAGGCCTGACTCTCAGCTCCAGACCCGCCGGACTCAAACATCATCTCTCCAAATGGCATCTTGCTGCCCCAGGAAGTTGGGCCGGGCTTCTCCTCCACCTCCTTTATGTAGGCTGAAAACACCCTGCAGGCGAAGGGGGGGTTTGATATTTGAGTAAGAGACAAATGTCAACACTCTGTGAAGTTTATATTCATGACAGTAGTTTACTCTAAGGGCTCAGTAATCTAAGCACCATCTCTCCTCAGGGTCTCTATTCAAGAAAGGATCAAGTTTGAGAGATGGACAGAAATGCAACGGGTGCCACATGTAGAGAGCTGCCAGATACTCATACCTGCATTTGAAGTCACAGGAACCAGCAGCCAGCAGGACGTTATTGGGATGCCAGTCAAGACTGAGGATGGTGGAGCGGATCGGCTTCTTGATGTGCTTGCACACCCACCTGTAGACAAACAGAAGGCATGCTCAGAAGGTTCGGTTCTCACCAATCAAGCGCAGCATTTCATGTAAATTACTGGCAGGAAGCCTCACCAGTCATTCTCCTGCTCAAAGTAGCAGATGGAGATGAGGCGAGAGCCGCTGCCCACAGCGAATTTGTTCTCTCGCGGTGACCATTTCACACAGCGTGCCGCACGATTGATCCTGAGAATGACCAGAGTCGGCTTCCACGTTCCCTCTTTCAGGGTCCACACATAGGCGTTACGGTCCGCTCCACAGGTAACGATACGGTTACTGTCGGCAGCCCAGTCGATACCTGCAGGGGAAAGAAGCTCTGTCATTTTATCCCTGTTCACACGTCACGATATTCATGTGATTCTTCTTATATATCTGAATTTATATAGCATCTAATGATATGTAGTGTTTTGAGGTATGACATGCGAAAAAAGACACACTGTGTGTTAAGGCCTCTTTATATAAACGTAAGCTCCGCCCCAAAGGTGAACTTCTCCAGCAGCCAGTTAGCTAATATAATTAAAGATGGATAACATCTTTGTCCTTGTGTCCTCTGGTTGCCGGGCAACCTCCTAGTGATAACAAAACCCATTCTAGTCACTGCACACGCTACGAAATAGCATGTGCGTGTGCGTGTGTGTGTGTGTGTGTGTGCGTGCGTGTGTGTGCGTGTGCGTGTCTGTCTCACCTGTCACCTGCCCGTTATGCTCCTTCAGTTCATGGATCTTGTTCCACTTGGTCCCGTCTTTCTTGTAGATGTGGACCTCGTGGTTGTTGGGGCAGAAGGCGATCTCTGGAGCACAACAGAAAAGCTTGATGAAGATCAGTGAAACATTTGAATGGTAATTTCATGAAGGTGATCAACCGGAGAGGTCTGTGACCGGCTGATCAGTGGAGCGGGACATACTGCCGAACAGCTGACTGGCTGCTTGAGAACAGAGAGAACCCACAGATATACTGTAGGAAACGGCCTGCAGGGGAACACATGGCATCTTTAAATAGACAATGTGCAGAACTTTGATTCCTTTCCAGAATGTTGCATCAAACCCTGCACATGCTTTAGTCAGCAGATGAGTCATAAGCGTCTGAGAGCAGAAGTGAGGCTGCCTTCGTGTGCATTTCTGGTTTTCATGAGTGTCCAGACCACAAGTAGAACGATCTGTAATGCTCAGCTTTTAAGTTGAGCAAAGACTGTATGACTTCACCACAGCCGCTTGCTACATCCTCTTTGCACTGAAACCAAACAGCCGAATATGGCCAAGTTTCCTGCAGTTAGTGGAGCTCAAAGAGCCTCTCAGACAGGCTCCCGACACCTCCCTCACTGTAACAGGAAACAGGAAATGCCTTCTACGCCTCAGAGCCAATCACAACCCGCCAACTTTTACACAATTTTCTCCTTTGGGGAAGATTTTCCACAATTTTTTGGAATGACATCATCTGCAGTGTAGAGAGGAGAGGACACAGACGCACACAGGTGGCCAGTCAGAGGAGGAGGGCAGGCGGACTCACGGGTTCGATCTTTGTTCCAGGCATGGCAGCTAATTGGTTCCAGCAGGAAGCTATGGTACGCCATGGCCAATCAGATGTTGAAGCAGTCCAGGAAGTGGTGTGAGGAACCACTCAGAGATAACAGTCTCGAAAAACAGAAGTTGGACCCAGAATATCTTTAAAACGCGAGAAAGACAAGAAACACACTTAAAAATAGCAACAGACCCACGAAACTCAGTGAAAAACGGATCTTGACACAGTTGCAAGTTTGTCCAGACTTTCTGAGTTACTTCCAAACACTCCATCAGCTGTTGAAACTCAAAGAGAAGCCCACTAATCTAATCTCGGGTTGTGTTAATGAAATCCAGACTAGCAGAGGCATGAGAGGAATGATGCAGGTTAGGGGTAACACACATCCCCCATAGAGTTAGAACACACCCTGGGAAACAACCTCCATCAGTCGGTGACTTCACAAGAACTTAACAGGAAAATAACATTTCTATGCTCTGATTTTTAAGTGTTGGAGAAGTCTTTCCTCAAAATCCATTACACTTACAAAGTGTGTGTGTGTGTGCAAAGCGTGTGTGTCACTGACATGCCTGAACATACTCAGTGAACCGGAAAATATTTTCTAGGCTACTTACCCTGAGGACAGGACAGAGATGAATGGGTGAATGGCTGCAGAGAAAAGAGAGAGAGAGAGAGAGAGAGACGAAGAGCAAGGTGGCAGATCAAATAAAGAAGAGGGAGTTCAGCTCGCGGACTCTGGCCAGTCAACGCGAACGCCAACGACAGAGTGAGCACAGGAAGAGAGAAGCTGAGCTGAAGAGAGGGAGGAGAGGTCACAGGGGAAGTGGAGGAGGGTACAGCGGTGCTCAGAGACGCTCTGAAGAGGAGTCATACAGGAAGTTCATGCAGGCCTGTTTTTGGGAGGAACAGAACATTGGTGTAACATTACTGAACTGTAAAGAAAAGGCGGGTCGAACCTTTCATTTTCCTACAGAAACAGAGGGGTGACACAAAGTTTTACCTCAGTGAAACTGGAAGGAAGGAGGAGGAGCAAGACCGCAATACAAGGTTCTTTATGAAAATGAAGAGGAAGTAGGAAGCTGAGGGGGAGGCAAAACAAACATGAAGCATGAGAGAGAAGGGGGAGGGACGTACGGTCACAACGGCTCAAAGAAAAAAAGAGAACCCGGAAAAGGGGTGGTAATAAGAGTAAACTCCAAAAGAGGGAGTGAGGGTCGTGTCACAAGGAAAAACTTCTTGTCTACTATATTTAATGCTTTGCTGGAAACACTTCAGTGTTTCAAATGCTGTCTCAGGTTAGACTTTTCTCTCTCTGACAGTGTTGTATTTCCCTCATTAAGGGAAATTTAAGATGATTGTAGAAGCTGCAGTCAGTATCAACCTAAAGGAGACGTAGTAACGTACATTACCACCAAACCCATTGATGTGTCTGGCAGAAACGGAAAATTCACATTTTGTGTCTGTATGAGGAAGCAAAGTGCCGCCTCTCCTCCACAGAGCCTCGCAGAGTAAACAGAAGGTCCCAGGCACGGGAACATGCTGTCGTACTCGATGGTTAAAACATTCAAAAGATGCTCAGTCGTTGCCATGTCTGGTCAAAAGGGGAGTCCACTGGAGAACAGGGATGTTTTCAGCTTCCAGAAACTGTGTGTGCGCAGCCCCATGACTGTCATGCTGAAAAGTGACATCATGCTGACGGGCAAAGAGCACAACAATGAGACCCAGAACCTCATTCTGGTAGCATTGATGATCCCTTTGGATGATCTGCAGCTGTTTCCATGACACACACTGACCCAGACCAGAGGCCCAGAAGCTCGGTGGGCCGAGCTGGGGGAGCTGCAGAGTGGGGTAGTCATTCTTTGGAGGTTCATCACTTTGAACAATACATTGATATGGTACATTGTTTTTACACAGATGTGTTATAGTTGCTTTAACTTTTCTGTTACAAACCAAATATGTAGGACTTCACCAACCAAGATCTGAACTACTTCCTGCCTAAAACTAAATGTTGAAGCTGCAGACTCGGGGTTTGCAGAACAAAAACAGATCAGATTACTAGAGTCATGCACACAAAGGAAGAGAAGAGTCAAGCGAGTTGTGTACTGTAAATGTACTTCATCTTTATTTAATGTCTACCTCAGTTACATAGAAATCCTCCATCTTGTGTGGTTTTAGTGTAGTAGCTACAGAGTCTAGTGCTGGCCAGCCGTGACTCCGCACAGGGTTTAGACAGCTGCATTCTCTCTTCACCATCAGATCCTGTACAGCTCTCTACAGCCAACCAGCAACATGACGAGAGAATATCAATAACCTGGGCCTTCACTTGAAACAATGACTTCACCTGCAGGGGAATATTTACAATCCTCCAGGAAGTGAACCGTCACGTCCTCCCATCTACTACACATTGATATTCAGAGATCATGTTATGGTTCATCTGAGGTGAAATACAGTCTGATTTTTGGATAAAACGCACCTTTTAGTGTTCAGCTTTTGGTACAGGAGGTTAGAGAACATAAAAGCACACATTTCACGTCACGTTTAATACGTGTCAGAGGACCTTCCCACTTTGACACCTGGTTAACCTTCATTTAAAAACAAACAAAAAAAAATCAACAGTGATGTCACACGTCAGCTCAGTGTGTGTGTGTAGTGTGTGTGTGTGTGTGTGTGTAGTGAATGTGTGTGTGTGAGATTGAACACACTCACGAGAGTGTGTTAAGGTCTGATCAGTGCTTCAGCAGACACTCGATAAGGTGGTCAGTTGTGTGTGTTACTGGCTGCGTCATGGGAGAGGAGGGGTGAGGTGGAGAGGAGCGAGGAGGGAGGGGAGCGGAGGTGAGGCCGCAGCGCCTCTTCAGTCATTCACAAGATTTCTTCACATGATGCGGAGACCCTGGATAGAAGCTTCTAGACTCTGAGGAGGTAAACAAACGAGAGTCAGTGCTGAAGGTTCTGGACGAGCACCGGAGTGTGTTTATATGTAAATATTGATCTATACCTTAAAGTCCCAAATAGTCATTGCTCCATCGATGCCTGTGGTGCAGAACTTGCGACAATCCCTTTTGTCTCCTTCATAGATAGACACTTGGCTGGTAGACAGAGAGATGAATCAGGTTTGAAAAGGGGGGAAATTGTCACGACCAAACATTCTTGGAAACGTCATTTTACAGATGAAAAACGAGACTAAAATAATTAGTCAGAATTGAACACAGTGGATTTAACTAGGCTGATACAAAATAAACATTTAATTAGATAAATTAAATCTAACCAATATAGATTTTTCTCAGTGGATTGACCACACATATTCAAATTAACAGGTTTTTGTGGAACAAATTTCCATGAAAACGTTTTTTTTAGCAAATTGCTATGTTCAAATTTCCAGGTGTTTCATATTTAAGAACGTTTTAAAAACAGCTGTTGGCAGTCAGAATTCTGAGACTGCAATGTTTGTTCTGTCCTCTTTGCTGCTTCAAATATAACTGTCTATATTGGCTGCGTTCACAGACGGCAACATCATGTACAAGTGAACAAGCACACGTTCAGAACATCAGTTATGGGTTGTTTGGAGCCTTAATGTTGCAAACGTGCGCGTGTACTTCAGTAAATTTAAAGTGGGTTTTAAATAAGCCAGCCCTAGATTTTATAACCTCGTAATACCTGCAGATATTTCTGAGCGATTAAGCAGCTTGTTCACAAAATCAAATAACAAGATATCAAGAACTCTCACTAAGATCTAATCTAACGCAAAATACTTTCATAATTATTTCCCCCATGTCCACTGGTATTTAGAGCTTTAACCAGCCCTGCACTGATCCATGTTGGCATGTGACCTACGTGATGCTGTTCTGGTGCAGTGTGTCCAGGGCAGTGTTGCGGTCCTCAGTGGTGGCTCTCTTGTCCATGTTCCTGAAGCGCTCCATGGCAGAGATGTTCCTCTGGATACTCTGCTTGGGAAGGTCGAGCTTGGACACAAATGTCAACGTTCCACCATCATCGCAGCGGAACAGCATAGGGCAACAATCGTGGCCCTGGACACACAAACACACACCGTACATTTAAAATGGAACCTCTTCCTCACGTTTATGTGTGGAAATGTGTAGAAGAGTGTATTATTCTTACCGCAGCAACTAGACTGTTCTCTGAAACAAAACTGACGCTGAGGAGAGGAAGGAACTCCGTCTTCAATTGCGAAGGACTGAAAACACACAAAATAAAAAATGATGTTGAGAGCCAGCTGGTTTTGCTACAGTTAGTTAAACCTTAAATTTACAGACTAAACCAAAAGTGCAGATTTATCACAACACTGATGTCAGTTTTCTGACCAAATAAAAAAACGCAAATCATTCCTGCATGCATAGACTCTTTCAATCTGTCAACCTGTGTTGACACATAAATCATGTAAAAATCTGTAAAAATTACGATACATCTTTTGGTTTACATGATTGTACAGATGAAACAGCAGATTATGTTGAAAAATCAAGTTGTTTCAAGGATTATATTGTAATTCAAGCATGTTCCTAACCTAGAAAATACAACAGTTACAATTACTCTTTTGTGAGGAACTTGTATAAAAAATACATTAAAATCATTTTGTAAATGATTTTTTTTCATGATGGATTGCTCTTCCGACAAAATGAATGCGTGGGAGAAGATATTAATATAGTAAAAGGGGCATTAAGTCATTGTTTCAGGATTATAAAAACACTCAGATTCAC
>CAAKHC010014100.1:0-10815 GCA_901007825.1 Macroramphosus scolopax | reverse complement strand
GAAAAATCAAGTTCTTTCAAGGATTATATTGTAATTCAAGCAGGTTGCTAACCTAGAAAATACAACAGTTACAATTACTCTTTTGTGAGGAACTTGTATAAAAAATACATTAACCCTTGTATTATGTTGAAAAAAAATTACATTGATTATGTTACGGGTCATTTTGACCCGTGCTGTGTAAATACACTCAAAACAGTCAAAGAACCAGGTAAATCCAACAAGAACTTTAGTTTAATACATATGGACATTTAGAAAAGGGACATACAATACAAATATTTAATTCAACAATACAACACTATATTTAAAATCATTTTGTAAATGATTTTTTTTCATGATGGATTGCTCTTCCAACAAAATGAATGCGTGGGAGAAGATATTAATATAGTAAAAGGGGCATTAAGTCATTGTTTCAGGATTATAAAAACACTCAGATTCACCTCATCAGCTTCTAAAACAAATGGGCTTTCGAACTCACGGATTTCTAACAAAACCAAACAATTGATTCTAGAGACTTTCTTGATGAATTAATGTGAAAGTAACTGCTGTAAAGAAGAAAATATACCTGGCAGTCTTGGAGCTGTCGACCACTGTGACAGTGCTATCATGGCTGACCCAGGCCAGGCGGTTACCGGAGGCTGAGAAGGACACAGAGTGGACCCAACCCCCTCCCCCTAATGGACACAAAGAGCATAGAAATAGGTCTGGTTTAGCTCAAATGGGGAGTGCAACATAAAGGCACTTTTTTTTTACTATCATACATTAAGACACAAATACAAACCTGCTCCTCCAAACTCTGCTAGAACAGCTCCAAATGGCATCTTGCTGCCCCAGGGTGTGGGGCCTGGTTTCTCTTCCACCTCCTTAATGTAGGCTGAGAACACCCTGGAGGCCAGACAGGGAGGGGTGGGACAGTAGAATAAAAGGAAAGAAAGCCATGAAAAGAAGGAGAGGGTGTTCGACCTTTAGATATTCATCTCTTGACTATTCAGAATTGTTCCAATTCAATGTCCATGGCATTAACCTGCATTTGAAGTCACAGGATCCAGCAGCCAGCAGCACATTGTTGGGATGCCAGTCCAGACTGAGGATGGTGGAGCGGATTGGTTTCTTGATGTGCTTGCTCACCCACCTGAAGCACATAATAATAATTATATGAAATGTAAAAACCTTAATACGTGTAGATCAAATTCAATTAGTGCATAGCCCTGAACAATGAATCCAACGTTTCAAGAGTCATTTCTAAAGTTCTTGGATTCACAAACGTGTTTATTATGACAAAGTAAAACCTTTAATGATGCAAAACACAACCACGTACCCAAAACAAACAGAGCGCAGTAAAACAGAACAGATTGACGCTATGCAGGTGAGAAAAGTCTTTGGAGCGTGCAAGAGGATCATTATTAGTCGCTTGGAAACAAATCACATTGAATTTAACAACAAATATTTTCAGATTGTTACGTCCTGAAGTAATTAAGAATTAGAAATGTGTCTAAATGGTAAAAACAAATCCTAAAATAGAATACTTTACTTCATTGAGAAGACCGAAACAACCTACATCATATATTTGTATCTTGTAATCCCTAAAATGTCATCCATACTCTAATTATCTTACCAGTCATTCTCAGACTCAAAGTAGCAGACAGAGATGAGTCGAGCCCCACTGCCGACTGCGAACTTGTTCTCCAGTGGAGACCACTTTACGAAAGTGGCGGCTCGGTTGATCCTGAGGATGACCAGCGTGGGCTTCCAAACCCCTTCCTTCTGGGACCACACATAGGCATTACGGTCTGCTCCACATGTGACTATACGGTCACTTTTGGGAGCCCAGTCAATACCTACAAGGAAGAAAAAGACAATGAAAAACAAAAAAATAACAGAAACCAAGGGATTATAGGCCTACAAGTAATAATCATAATGAAATGATCATCAGCACAGACTCCTGATATGGTTAGCTTTCAGACTGTTAACATATCCAGAACCAAACAGACAGAGGACTATCATGTTTATTTCCTGACATTGATTGTCCACTCTACACCAATTGAATACTTTATTAATGCAGTGTGAAAATGTAGAAATAAAATGTGTGAATTTGTTGCAATAGCAACAATAAAGAGACTTGCGACATCGAATGAATTAAAAAAAAAATCTTGGATAATCCAAGTGAATACCTGTGATGTGTCCATTGTGCTCCTTCAGTTCGTGGGTCTTGACCCACTGGTTGCCACTCTTCTTGTAAATATGAACTTCATGGTTATTTGGGCTGATGGCAATTTCTGCATGAGAAAAAGGTAAAAGCAGAAGGTAAACATGATGGACGTACAGATAAACAAACAAGCTGAGCTGGACCAACCCAGTCATCTATTGTTAACCTGTAACCTGATACAAATCTTTAAAGTGCATGTGTCATGGTGCATTCAAAGAGAGGAGGAAATATTGCAGCCTTACGTGTCCTGTCACGGTTCCATGCGTGGCAGGTGATGGGCTCCAACAGAAACTGGTGAAGGGACATCTTGTCTGGGTGTGGTCCTTAAGTTTATAACTCTGCAAAGTCACACAGCAAAACTTTATATAGCAACTAACTGCAACCAGACCGAGCAAACAGCAGAACTGAACATTTCCTCCGTCGGCAATCACATTCCCTACATACGAATTCATATAAAACACAATCAGTTTATTTCTAAAATGGCACATAAGTTAACTGTTAACTTTATTGCACCGTTACCCGGCTCTAATTGCTGGCTGTGTTAGCTTGGTAACATTAGCCAAACCTCATCAATCAAAACATTGAAAGGATGTTTCTACTAGCCAACGTTAATATTAGCTTAAATAATGTTACCAAGCTAACCACTCAACTTTTTCTGACGATGGACATGTTAATGCCCTGCTTTGCTAGTTACTACAAAATCGTATAATCTGGCCATATTTTAGTCGACTAGGTTAGTTCTCTCTCTTGCAAAATCGCAACATTAATCACAATATCACTATTAGCCCGTCAAATAAACCGCTAGCTAACATCACAGTAATGTCAGACAGGCCCGGCAGCAAGACACATCATTTTGAGAGATATATTGATAGGTTACTAGCCACACGTTCACTATAAGGCCTCTCTTTTCTGAATCAGACCCCGTTTTTTCCTTAGAGGAGATGCCATGCATTCCGCTAGCCTGCATGCTAACTTACCTCGTCTGTCCGGTTCTCCGGGTGTGCACTCACGTTAGCCGGGGAGCTAAGTTGCGCTAGCGGGAAAAGGTTAGATCAGGAGTGGACGTGAATTCGCGGACTCTGGTCAGTCGACACGAATTCGTCCAGGAATATTGAGGGAATGTCAAGACGGCCAACAGGATACGACCGGGATCATCCGGTAGCTTACTCGGCAGCAAAACCCGTGGATGCCTGGCTGACAGCTAGCTTAGCATCATCACGCTAGCTGCTACAGTCATTGAATAAGCTTGTTCCCGGCGAAGCCTGACACATAAACCGCGAGAGGTTAGAAAGAGCGCCTCTGGTGGATCATCAAGGAACCACCCAAAGTGATATAACCGGCTTTAGAGATTGGAGACAGGTGCTGTTTATGAGATGTGTGTATTATTTTGGAAAGATGTGCAAGATTATAATAAAAATGAAATGGGAAGTAATTATGTCTAGTCATTGTGATGGGCAGTAGGTATTATCACCTATATTCAGCTGATGATCCTTCTTGGTGAATGTCACATTCACAAATGGTCCGGCTCCAAACCTGTTTTCATTGTTTACTGTTGAACTAAAGCAATAATACTCTTGAAGAACAAAAGCCCCTGAATATCTTAAAGGAGTTTTTGTAGTGTACCATTAATGGAAATTAACTTAAATGTATTTAAGGGACTTATCTGGCTAATACAAAGCTTTGCATGTCTCTGGACATTTGTTTATGACAATAGTCGACTAGAAACTATATACCTCCTGTATTGCAAGAAAAAGATAAACAGCGCCATCTACTGCGTAGCCTGGACATCATGAAGCAGGATATGGGTCCTTATCTTTTGTTTCATTTGCGACTTATAATCCACCTTCTGAATCAGCGTGTATAGATTTCTGACATTAAATAAACAAGAAACACTGTTGAAAAACACTTAACTATATTTCTAATCCTGACTGCATACAAGCCCATCGACCCTTCTGATTTCCCTAAAGTCTTAACTTGCACTCAGTAATTATTTAAGCTCCTTTGCTGCCATCCCTGAATTATATTTATCGGAGTGCACAGTATTATACCACTGATATAGATTAGAAGGTTGAATTAAAACCTTCGTGGCTATTACAACATCCTCCTCTAAAGCTGTTGGCATTAGCAGACATAAATAAATTAATGTAAATTTCCCCGTCGTGGGACGAATAAAGGTTTTCTAATCCAATCTATTATGTAATATGCCAATGCTACCATTTACCCACTTATTCATATCCTCTAACACCCATGTGAGCGGGGCCCTGCAGAACCGCTGTAACTAACCTTTGTAGTCCTAAATCAGTATGTGTGTTTGAGATCTACTCTAACGGTTTGCAGGAGAAACTCTTTACTCTGACAAGGCTAAAAAGGCTGCAGTTAGTTTTTGCAGAAAGTATGCACAGTTTGTGGTTCACTCAATGATACAGTATATATCAGCATTCAATTCTGGTGAATATTAAGTCTTTTATGAGCATTATCATGAGTCTTAGATCCATCTGCATATACCAACTAGCAGATTTGTAACTTCTTGTTGGTTTCTGTATGACTGCAGTAATATGTCATTTTAAATACTCGTATGTATGCATGTATCCAATCACTGCATGATCTTCACATTATATTGATTTTTCTGAGAGGGTTTCTGATGGTGAGAGTTTGCACCAGATTTGTTCACCTGTTCTTGCTGTGGTGCCATTTTCCAAACAGAATTTAAGGATAGTGTTTGATAACATTTTGTACAACACAACTCCTTTTATTACCTTTTCTTTTTTTTTTTAATTCATGGAAATCAAAATAATTCAAAGGCTCAAACTTACATCATATTTCAGGTGTAAAATGAATGAAAACAAGAGTGCACGTGTAAAAGATTTCATTCTAAGATCACCCTCCCATTGACTTGTGGGTAATAGGTCCTTTAACCAATCAAGAGTTGATTTCAATCAGCCTCCCTCCGTCTCACCTGGTGGACCTACAGATGAACTGCCGATGGATCCAAACGTGTTCACTCATTATTCTGCAGCACATTAACTCGTCTCACAAATGGAGTCTTTATCGCAGTCGGAGGAGCTGTTTCCGACACCCCCTCTGTTCTTCTTATCAGGTAAATGTCCTCTAATGGAACTGTATTAAACAAGTCATAATTCATGTTTCTAAAAAAAACTTTTGTCTATAGATGAAAGTCCAGGAGAGAACGATGCAAAGATTTATCATATTTACTCGCCCTTCAGTCGTCTACCACCTCCTCCTTTCTTCTCCTTTTCTCCCGGAGCCATCCGCTCAGCTCAGCTGCCTCTAACAGGTACCTGCTCGTCTGAACTCCATTTTGAATACGTCCAACAGGCCTGAATGTCCTTTGTTCAGAAAGCACTGATATCAAATCAACAGTAACAGTTGGGAGAGTTGATCAGTAGTTATTTGTGGATTGCGAGTCTTCAAAAAGTGTCACCGATTTCTGAATACTGATTTAAGTGGTGGTTTCTTTATCAGATAACAGCAACAAACTTTCTTAGACCGGTTCTACTTGCAATCATTTGAGTTTAGATGGCGATACTACAATCCAACCTCCCTTCATCCACAGTACTGATCAGTTGGAATTTGAGTTTTGTGTTGTTGATTGCTGGGAAGTGAACTTGCACCCTGTCCTCTCCAGAGTCCGCTCCACCTCCATCTGCTCCCATGCCAAACTTTGTGTGCTATGAGACCCAACTGTATCGGTCTCCGGCTCTGGCAACTTGCCCTTTCTGTCAGACGCAGGTCACCACACAGGTCACCTACAAAGCCGGGAGACACGCGTGGCTCATGTGTCTTGTGTTCGTGCTGTGCGGGTGAGCGACATTCAACTACAAGGCCTGTTTTACAATTACCAGCATCAATCTGAGACTGATGAATGTTTTGTGTCTCGCAGGTTGGTGCTCTTCTGCTGTCTGATTCCGTTCTTTGTAAGACATTTCAAGGATGCCTATCACACCTGCCCTCGCTGTCAACGGGTGCTCCACGTACACAGGAAGACCTGCTGCCAATGAACACAAAGCATGTTCATCTCAAGGGGATTTCCACCTGGAGGGCTTCAAAGAGACTCTAATGCGCCCAAGTATACAGATTATAAGATGAATTGAATAATATTATAAAGTGTTGTTGAAAAGGAAGATTTTTTTACTCTATTTTAATCATGATTTGTAACAAAAGTTCATCAAATAAATATGTTCTGTGAAACTATTGTTGCCTCTGCCAAGGAGATGTTTTTACCTTTCTTGTTTGTGTGTGTTTGTTAGCAACATTATACAAAACTTATTACAAAGGTGTGTGTTGTACACTGAAGAAATTCTGGATGCAGTATTTTTTCAATGACTCTTCGCCATTGAGAGAGATTCAGCTATTTGTTTTACATTCTAGACTTTAACTACAATACTACAAATCCCAGAAATCATATGCAGGACTGATGCTTGCTCTTTGTTTCAACATGTTTTCTCTCTTTTTGATGATGAAAATACTTCAGGAGCAATTTAAGTGTGAACAAACCACATTTGCATCTTGTGTATATTTTGCTTTGGACACATCATTCTGACCTGCAAACCATCTAAGAACCAAATGGCCTTGTTTTCCAGAGCTTTATTAGTCTTGACATGTTAAAGCACAGATTCCCGCTTCACGTTACCTCTACTCATCAATGCAGCTTATGTGGATTAAGCCAGCATGTGCCCTTGTAAACGTGGCCTAATTGATGACACCAGCGGATTAGAGGTTCAGGTTTATTTTAGATCTTTGAGCCTCGGAGTGAAGAGCATGTGAGATGTGAAAAAAACAACCTTCATTCCTTTTTTCTCAAGCCACTGCCCTGCCACAACCTCCTGCTGCTCTGGCTGAAGACCTCCTCTGGATGTCAGCTATTCAAGAACTGGTCGATTCCAGCCGCGACACGCTTCCTGTCTGACCCCTGCATGGAAAAAGATGCAGCAGTGTATCTCCGCTCCTTCCGTAAATCGGTCTCCACCTTAGTGACCCCTTTCTTTTCCTTCCAGCAATTCAACCACAAAACTGAACTTCTCTCCTACCTGATCCTGTGCGTCTCCAAAATGCCCTTCATACCACCTATGTCGATGGCTCGCTCTGTGTCAGGCCTGACGGGGAAAGAGAAACCTATCAACAGCACATCATCTATCGCCAAGACGACGGTCCCAAGGGAAGACAAATGCAACTCAGTGAAGGACCGATTGGCTTTGAACCTCAAGCAGCTGGGGAAGAAGAGCCCACCCAGGAGTCAACTGCCGATCGCCAAAGGACTATCAGGGGCAGAGCTGTATGCAAAGAGGAAGGACCGCATGTTGGCCTCATCAAAAATAAACTGCTTGCCTGCCTCCAGCTCAGGTGAGCCCTTCTCCAAAACAGGGCAGCACAAACATGCAAGCCACTGCTCTGCAAAGACCGAACCAGAGGTGAAGAGCAGGACCAGACCTCAGGAGGAGGCCCGGTTAACACTGACTCTCACACCTGAGGCTGTTTTACTGCTGCAGCGGAGGAACAGCGAGAGACATCAACGAACAGCTGCCAGGATTACAGGAAGTGCCCCCGGTGTCTCTGGGAATGCCCCAGATGTCAGACGCAGGAGGGAAAACGTCGCTAAAAGGCATCAACCAGCAACACAGCGACACAGCACCCTGAACGGCAGAGTCGCTACGAGAAAGCAGGGTGATCTGGATCTGTGGGACGTGAGCTCCATCGTGAAAATCTCCCTTCTAAATGAGAAACATAAGTATGATGATGTGGAGTACGAGGACGAGCAGGACTACGGAGTGGACGAGCGTGTGGTGCTGAAATGTACCGAGTGGCTCCGTGGGTTGGAGAACATACCGGTGACAGTCGGAAAGAGCCTGCTTAAGAGCACGAGCAGTGTGAAAAGCTTCTGAAGTGGAAATGAGAGGTAGTGATTAGATTAAGGGCGGATTTCCAAACAGGACATGAGCTGTGTTGGCCCGTTGCTGTGGAGGATTCTTCTGTATCATCCTTTCACCTGCGCTCAGTGTTTCCCTCGTGTACGGTTCCATGATCAGTTTTATTTCTCTGGTCCTTACAACAATCTATTGCAGTAATTTTGAGGTTTTTATGACATTTGTTAATGATGCTGTTTCTGCATAATCTCCAAATTAGAGCGGACATAAAGCTTCTAATCAGAACATTTGAAGTTGACCATTGCAATTTTTCAAACATCATCGAGATGCACACAATGTTCTGCAGATGCAAGAACAATCTGAATTGATGTATTTATTTTCTAACAAACGTGTTGAATGACGTGTTCCACTCTTATATTCTCACCCGATTGAGGGAATTCTGGATAATTTGCCCAGCGATTTAATTTCCGTGCACATCGGTGAACCAGCATCATGTCAGTGTTTCAACCAGAAGGACTTCCTGTGAGGTGATTCCGATGATGCTGCATGGTGGAGATGTGTATATTACACAATAAGTTGGAGGCCATAGCATTAACATTGACTTTAATATCTCACACATGTAGCTTGCTTCAATGAAGCATGTGTGTACCTCTTTTATTGAAATCAGGGTTTACAGCATCTAATGATTGTACTCATATATAGTCAGTGTACTATTTTTAAAAAACATACATATTTAACAGAGAGAATTATGATTCCCTGACATGAATACAAGGGGAATCTACACATAGAGTAAGTTATGAGCTTGTGGTTTACTAGTTTTTATCTGGAGAACTCTACTTAACTGAACAGAGAAGTTAAAAAGGTTCTCCATGAAGTCCAGAATCTGGTCGGTTTCTGATTACCGAAGCTGATGTCACCTCTCTTATTGTAAGAAGCTTCGTAAGGACTTAGACATCAGATTGGCTGTTGCAGGATGTTACCTCGTGCCCAAAGCAGGTGTGATTAACATCAGATTATCCACCAGGGAGTCAAATGTGACACCTGTGTGTGTGTGTGTGTGTGTGTGTGTGTGTGTGTGTGTGTGTGTGTGTGTGTGTGTGTGTGTGTGTGTGTGTTTGTGTGAATAACAACTTATCACACACATATGAGCAACAAATGATTTGTGAACTATAAAGTAAATAATCAAATTAGACAGCTTATTTGATCTGGTGCATAAAGTATAAATGGCTTTTTTGTTCCAAAAAAATGTAAACTTTCATTTGTGAAATAAATAAGATGAAGATACAGACACGTGGTTGATGGATTCATGAACAGATGGACCGGCATCATTTCCAGCGGTTGATTCGCCGCAGCTGCACGTAGGACAGGAGCATGCAGACCAATACGATTCCCAGCAGGGCCACCTCGTTCTGCCAGAAGCCCCACACAGAGTAGTCGAGGCCCTGGCTCATCAGGATCAGCTCCCCGGGGATTCTGCAGCACAGACAAGAGAGGCTCAGTGTGTTTCTGTGTGACTTCTTGTGCTGGAAGTCGTGGTGATGTTATCACTCACACGCTGGTGTTGCTGTAGAACAGCTGCCCCGTCATCTCGTTGATGAATGCAGCCTGAGAGAGACAGAAAGATCTGGCTGAACATCTTGCAGATAGATTTAACCCCCCCTCCACCTCCTCCCCACAACAACACCCTCCTTCTTGTTCGGCCTGTTCTCCATCTCTTACATCCAATCCATATCTGAAGATACTGATCCATTTCAGCCAGGAGAGCCAGCTCAGCATGGAATTGAGATTGACAAGATAGCCACCAAATACCTGGAACATGAAGATGAAGGTGAGTACCAGTAACAATACTACAAGAGTCCCCGTTACCATGATCAAGTGGTGTATATAGCGTGTGTGTGCATCTTTGTATCTCACCATCATGAAAACAAAAGGCAGAGCAATCAGGATGTTCGCCATCGCAAACGAAGACACGCTGGCTGACACGAGGAAGGCCAGGCCGACTCCCGCCAGACTGACCAGAGACATGGTCAGCGAGAAGCACAAGAAGGCCACGAAGGAAGGCTTCAGACCTGGAGGAGGGATGGACACACGGGCAGGTGACAAATCAAAGGAAAACATTAACAAGGAAACACAAATACAGATGTTTCTATACCAGAACCTGCTTTTATGGGACAAACATATGCATCTGAGGGTCATAGATATTGAGTATTCTCAGCGTTTTGCATGTGCTTGCATGAAGGTCAATTACCCATCATGTAGTAGGCGATGGCTGAAAACACAAAGATGGGAATGATGCGGTTGGGGATGAGATCAGCAAAGATCTTGGACAGGAAGTAGACAGAAGTGCGATAGTAGCCACTGGAGTTCTCGTGACTGCAACACAAACACAAACGAGGTGACGGATTCAAATACTTTATTGGTGAATAAAATATCAACATTATCATTTTAATGGCAAATAAAAAAAGAAATGTGTCACATAAAAGGATCCACAAATATCTCTGCAATTAAACACAAGTCACTCACATGAAGATCGCCCTCTCATTGATAAAGAGTTCAACAGCAGAGAGATTGCCGAAGACCATATTGATGATAAGAAAGAAGAATGCTCCACCCCTGTCGAGAGAGAGAGAGAGAGAGAGAGAGAGAGTGGACTACCATGCCGAATGAGCGAGAGAGGCGGAGAGGAAGCACAGCTCCATCAGATGAAATGAGGTGAAAGTAATTCAGGCA